>CAUYQG010081902.1:0-35008 GCA_963574415.1 Tarsius wallacei
ATTTACAAAAGGAAATGAGTTTGATTAAGTTATACCCAAGAGTCATGTTCTGCCTAATCTTCAAGTGTCGGCTGCTTCCTGATATGCTTCACTGGCTTCATTCTTCTGGCAGCTGCTGTGTCTGCTTGGAGCTCTACTCTCCCTGATTGCCCTCATGACGTCAGTTTGGTTGGGTCTAGAGACCATTACATCAAGCACGTTCTGATGATCTTCAGTTACAAGAACTGGGCAAGAAATTTGGACAGCATGATTAATGCCAAAGGCAAACTCTTTAATCCTGTGAAACATGATGAAGTGTGCAAACTAGGGATGCAGATATTTTGAATTTTCATATTTGAGCAAATATGTTCTCAACAAAAATTCAATTTTCCTTTCTAGAAAGCTAGCAGGTAAAGCATGCGTGTCTTCTGATTTCCTTGTGGTGGTGTTCTAACAGTAAGTAGAAAGAGAAACTTGAAACGAAATAAACATTTATTTTGGAATAATTTTAAATTTTCAAACGTTGCCAAGCTAATAGTGTCTGTGTACCCTCCACTCAGCTTCCTCTATAGGGAACAGTTTACATTACTATAGTATATTTGTCAAAGCTAAGAAATTACCATTAGCACATTACTTTTAATTAAACTCACAACTCTATTGGATTTCAGTTTTTTCCCTGAATGTCTTCTTTCTATTTCGGGATCCAATTCAAAATACTACATTGCAGATAGTTGTCATATCTCCATTGCTTTCTCTGGACTGTGATAGTTTTTCAGTCTTTTCTTGTTTTTCATAATTTTGAAGAGTACTGTTCAGTTAGTTAAGATTTTCAGTTTGGGTTTGAAGAATGTTTTATCATGTCAAGACTTGGGTTGTGAATATTTGGAAAGAATACTAAAGAGATGTGCTCTTCCTATGACATCTTACTTGATGATGTCCACGTGACATCACAGTGACAATGTTAACCATCTGGTAAAGGGCTAGCTTGCTGGGTTTCTCCATGGTAAAGTTACTATTCTGTTTCCTAGAACTGGACACTTTAAGAAAACATAACAAACTATTTCAATGTCACAGGAGAGTGTTATGCCCTTAGTGAAATGAAACAAAGACACATGGCACATTTTGATGGGTTTTCATCTGAGTAAGTAAATTTGAACCATTAAACTTGGGCAATAACAGATTTTTAAAAAATCATTTCTCTGCTGAAATTATTAATCATATATCACAGAGCTTTTTTATCTGATTCCCAGGCTCGGGGACATATGATCTCAGGGAAGTTACTTACACTCTCAGTTTCTTTATTTGTAACCTCAGAGTCTCATAAAGATAACAATCACATCTACTTCACAGGGTTGTCCCAAAGATTGAATGAGTCAATATTTGTAAGTGCTTAGAAGAGCACAAGATAAATGCTCTGTATGTTGGAGTGGGTGTAAAAGTTTTGCAACATGCCCATGGAATGCAGCAACTAAATAAAGGAAGCAGCCTATTTCACATTTACCCAGAATTCTATAAGCTCATATTAATTCAGCTACTATGTCTGTTGAAGAAAAAAAATTTTTTTTCAGAGACCTGTTAAAGTTTGTTCCATAGACAAATGTTAAGAAAGATTAGAAAAAAACCTCTTCATTCCTTGCTAACTTTTATGAGCTTTATAAAATGAATGTGTATTACAACTACAATTCAGAACAAAACAATATGTCTTTCAAGTTTTAAAGAGTCAGTTTCATATTTCTGGTCCAGTTTCCTATCAAATCTTAGAAAAGGAGGAATAATAAAAGGAGTAACCACAAAACTTAATTATTCATGAGCTAGTTGCATATTTTATAGCTTTTAAATTGTATGTCATATCCTTCTACTTGATACAAATTTGAATCTCCTTTTAATTTTACTGTTTTTTTTTCCTCTTAGGCTCATACTAGAGTATTTTTAGAAGTATACATTCATTTTATACATCTTTTCTAATAAATGAAATAAAGTGGTTTATTCAAACTCCTTGCTTATAGATGAAATGATTGAAAGTGGGACTACAAAATAAAGGATCCATTTCAATGTTTTTTTAAAAAGATCTCTTCTAAGCACACTTCCTAGTAGACTATCATACAGGAGTGCCTTCCTTTCTGAAAGCCTGATACAGAAAATTTAAATCTATTATTAGTTTTTTTCTGAATTCTCAATTGGTGTTTTCTTAAGAAAAAAATTAGAAGTTTGCAGCATTTACTACAACTTAAAACTGCTGAAGACATTTGGGACACTTTGTCTTTTGGCCTCCATTGGGTCAATGCTTGTCTTTTATCATTTTTATCAAGGAATGTAAGTCATCAGGAAGATGTGAGAAAGGGAAATTATTAAAGAAGACCTGGGACACCTATACTATCTATAGTGTTTGTTTGAAAGAAACATGACATTCTAACACACCTGTCCATCCTTGACCAAGATACTATCATGACAGCACAGGTTGCTCTGAGCACCTGTAACCACAAGACCATTTTGGACACTGTGAGACTGTGGTGTCTATCTGAACACTCTTCCTTCTAGGCCCTGCCTTGATATTTTAAGGACTCATACTGTTCCATTTGATGCTGTATACAGTTAGGTACATTTGTGTGGTAGTTACTGATACCAAATATAAATATGGAAAAAATTGGGGAGTGAATCTTTCCATTCTTTATAGCAGAATTTACAATGGATTGAGTTTCTGTTTAGGCAATTTGGGGAAAATATATTTCCATTTTATTTATTTAACAAATATTTATAAGGTGCTTCAACCATGCTGGCTCTTACAAATGTTGACTCATTTCTCACAGTCATCTTGGGTAGACACAGAGAAGTTTAACAACTAGCAGGTGGTACTTGGCAACTAAATGCAGGCAGTGGGAAGTTGCATGCCCTGCAGTTGGCTGGAACAGCATGAGCTTTTATTCCTTGGCTGGGCTGTGTAGAGACCTGTCCTTCAGACTTTCACCCCTAGGACAGAGGGCAGCCCCTTTCCCCCTCTCTTCTTCCATCCTACTCCATGTCTCAAGGAAGTATGAATCTCACTTGGAGAATCACACTTAAACTCCTAAAACCTAATGATGAATCGATATAAGTTTTCCAAAACTGCAGAAAAAGCAATTATCATTAGATGAAAAGACTGAAATTTCTGACATAAAAAAGGACATGTCAATGTTTCTAGAGAAAGGAGGACCGACACGAGTACTGAGAAGTCCTATAATAAATGGAATGCGATTTTATGTGTGGTCTGGCATTTCCTATTTCCCCTATAAGCATTCTTTTGCTACTGCAGGGGAAAGGGCGCCTGCACACCGGGTACCCACTCCCCAGATTCAAGTGCTTTACTGGCCAAAGAAAGAACCAGGGAAGGTGAGCCCCGCGACCCTGCTGGACCTGGCCCCTCCGCAGCTTCAGTGTGTCAACCAGTCCCGATTTCAGAGATCACATCGGAACCCCTCCCCCAGGGAAAAGGAGCTCTGGGGACGGGGTGGGGGGAATTTTGGAAGTTCCAACATTTCAGAAGGAAGAAGGAAGTTGTGCAGGAAGGAAAAAAGAGGTCATGTGGCTGCCCTGGCTGCCTCTGAAAGTAACCCTGGGTTCAACTTTGGACACGGATCCCTGTTCCCACCACATCGGAAACAAACAAGATATCCTCAGTGTGATGAGACAATAAACAACACCAGGAGCAAGCGGAACATCCCTCTCTGGAATTTGAGATGTTGGCTGTGATTTTGACAGAGAGCACTGATTTCAGATGTGTGTGAAATATACAAAACCTCAACTTGGAGAAAGAGACAGAGGGAAGGTATATGCACAGAGGATAATATATACAGACTGCATATAGATACATGTATATACAGTCAGCGTATACAGATATGTATATACAGTCAGCAAAGCAAACCTGACCTCGCCCCCGCTCCTCCTAATCCCCCAGGTCTGATAACTAAGGAGAACACTTATTTCGCCTAAAGACATTCTCACTCTCCTCTGCGCATAGCACTGGAGTCACTAGGCGCCCCCAATCCCACTTCCAGGCGTTGGTCCAGCACCGCGGGCGACTCCCGCCCCCTCCAGCATCTGGGACAGAAGCCAATACCCCAGAGGCCGAGAGCCTTACGCGGGAAGGCGAGGCGGGGACCTAGCCAGTGGGCCCCTCCCGCCCCGTCCCTCTTCCCCCCACCCCCTCCCCGGGGCAGTATCGCGCCTTCTTTCCGGGAATTTCCCGGCCGGTGGCCCCGGGCTTTCCAACCCCACTGGGCATAAAAGGGGTTCGCTGGTCTCCAGAGCCGCAGAGCCCGCACCGCAGACGCCCTCCACCCGCCCTCCGCCCACCCCGCGCTTCACGTCGTCACCCTCCCCTCCACCGAGCCCATGGCCCGCACCGCGACCCCTGCCGTCCCAGGCGCCCCGTGGCTGCCCAGGGCTGTGCTGCTGCTCCTGCTCCTGGTGGCCGCCGGCCGGCGAGTGGCAGGTGGAACCTGGGAGCCCGGACGGGCGGGGTTCGGGGTTCGGGTGGCGGTCCTCTGGGTCCACCTGCTCACCCAGCGCATCTCTCCCCTGCAGGGGCGCCGGTGGTCTCCGAGCTGCGCTGCCAGTGCCTGCAGAGCGCGCAGGGCATCCACCCCAAGAACATCCGGAGCGTGAGGGTGACGTCCCCGGGACCCCACTGCACCCAGACCGAAGTCATGTGAGTCCCGCCCGGAACCTCCCGCCGCCCGGCCGGACCCCAGCCCCAGTTCTCGCTCACGCGCCTCTCTTCTCTCCACAGAGCCACGCTCAAGAACGGGCGGGACGCCTGTCTCAACCCCGCAGCCCCCATGGTCAAGAAAATCATCCAAAGGATGCTCAACACGTGAGTGTGGGTTCCTATGGACACAGGCGACTGGGGCCACTCGTTAGAAATACTGACATCTGCCCCCTGAAAACTATACCAGGGAATATACCAAGGGCCAATGCTTACATCAGTTCCTTTTGGGATACAGACGTGAAAAGCGGACGGGCCTGATTTGGGGCGTGGTGGGCCTCTAAGTTTTCTTGGTGAAAAGTGAGAGCCCTTCCCCCACACCCCCCAGGTTCAAGTCTGGGCTCCACTTCTTATTATCCGAGTCTTAATAAAATAGCAAGTCCATAAGCTTTGCTATGAACCTTAAGGGAGATAATGGATGTACATTTTTAGCTCAGTGTGACATTGTTTCACTTTTTGAAGCAAAAACACAGTTATGACCAGAGGCCCGCTATTTCTAGTTCAGTGACATTTGGGAACCTGGTGGTTTTTGTGGCACAGAGCAACCACTTGGCATAAGGATAGGGGACTGACCAGGTTAGAAAAATCCCAGAAGGTAGGGATCTGAGGCAGGAGAAAAAGACTGTGCAGTTTCCTGAGTACCTACTCACAGCAACCATTTTTTCCATTACAGGGATAGTAACCCCAACTGACTTACAGTAGAAGGCAGAAGCTCATCACCTCCTGTTCCCGAAGGAGGTCTGATCTTAGAGAAATCAAAGTGGAAGAAGAGAAAAGAATAGCGCCTGGGGACACCTGGACTGTCTTTAATGTGTTGGTTTCTGATGAGAGTTTTTCTGTTAATTTATATGTGTATTTATTTATTTATTTTTCAAAGCTTGTGTATCAGTGTGTCTTTCTGATAGTTAAAGATCTACATGTGTTTGGTAATTCACTGTACTGTGATTCTAAAAGGTCATTGTTTGGTTTTTTTGTTTGTTTTTGCGTTAAATCAAAGTTAGTTCAGTCTTGACTCTCATTCAACTTGAAGATGGTGGGTTTTACGTGTTCTTCATTCGTTAAGCTAGTGCTGTGGTAGAGGAGAGACCCCACTGTGCTGCAAACTGTGCTAGAGCCTACAGATAATAGTGGGGATCCAAGCACGCCCCTGTGAAGGTTGGGGAATGTGTGTGTCCATCTACTTTTGTAACTGTTTAGAAGAGTGTCAGTTGTTTATTGAAACAGGTTGACTGTACGTGGTCAACATTTCTGATGTTGAAGCTTTCAAGACTACACTCTTCTTGTTATCCCTTGGACATTTTATGTCTTCCCTGTAAGGCATAATGCCTTGTTTAGTATTAATTATGCAATGTTTCTCTATATATTGGAATAGAAAAGTTTACTTACTGATGTATTTTTACAAAACAAATATGAAAATAAAGCTTTTACAAAAAAAATCATGCTCAGGTTTGTTTCTTATTTCTCAACCTTTTGAATATCCAAGGTGCTAGGAATTTATAGCAGACTGTAGCCCAGGCCCACTTAGTAGCTGTCTCTAGATGGCACTCGCCTTGTTTCTCTCTTGTTCCAGAAGACATATTTGATTATATTTTTCTTTGTTTTCTTTGTTTTTTTTTTTTTTTTTTATTTGAAGTCTCACTCTGTCGCCCAGACTGGAGTGCAGTGGCCACTCCCAGCCACCGCAGCCTCGACCTGCTAGGCTCCGGCGATCCTTCCGCCTCAGCCTTCCAAGTAGCTGGAGCTACAGGCACGCGCTACCACACCCAGCTAATTTTTGATTTATTGTAGAGATGAGGTCTCGCCAAGTTGCCCAGGTGGGTCTCGAACCCGTGGGCTCAGGCAATCCACTCACCTCAGCCTCCCAAAGGCGCGGGATTACAGGCTGAGCAACCGAGCCCAGCGGATATTCCTTTCAAAGATAGTAGAGTTAGTTGATTCATATGGCAATCCCATATTTTTATACAGATGTTAACGTACATTGTATTTTTGTACATATTTTGTACACATGTTCCAGGATCTATACACAGAAAAATAGAACAAGAGGTTTATCTGTTACAAGATTGCAAAAGTTGGGGAGATTAATTTCATCTCCACAAACCTTTAAAAACAGCATTAAAATCTCTAATGGTAACTTGCCCCTCTAGACGTGTTCTTCAGTGGCCTATTTTCATTCCTTTTTAATATACATTTTTTTTCTTCCTTTAAAACTGAACATACAGCAATAGACTTGCTTAAGTCCAATAAGAGTCTGACTTGCAGTAACTATTCTCTGCTTTTGGCATGATTCCTTTTTTGGCTCATTCATTTTACATTTGAGACTTAATATTTCTTTTTTTTCAAAAGCAGGATTTATTGAGAAGACAGAAAAACTCCTACATTGTGAGGGAACCCGAAGGGGTTGCCTGAGTCTTACATTTCTTATTGCTAGTAACTGGTGCCTTGATTCAAAAAAAGAAAAAAGAAAAAAAAAAGTCTTCCACTCACTTTAAGGACAGAATTCAATAAAATGTTCAAATGAGTGCCCAAAATAAGCAATGATGTGCGACACAGGAGGAAAAAGCTTCATTTTTGCTTGGAGTACATTCAAGTTACTAAATTTGAGTTTGACATATGCAGGGCAGTTTAGAGGCTGAAGTATGAATTAGAGTTTGTACAGAAGTAGAATGTATAAAAATTGAAGACTACCTCTTATGGTTGGTTGTTGACATTTTGCATATTTATATTGGTAGAATTCTCTACTTCCTGTTTTATAAATACCAAGCTATCAGCCACTCTATATTTGCAGTTAAACTTTCATAACCACAGTGGGTGCTTATTTCTATTTCTAAAACATCTAATAACTATTCTTAAAAATGGATTGAAAATGTCTTACACCCTTTACTGTATGCAATAGAAAACCATTTTGAGAGGAAATTTTGGAAGAAGCGTATCAACTCACATTTGAAGTGATTCATTTATAAGTGGAAATAAATGCTTCTAAGTTTAACTCCTATCCTTTCAAAAGATAATAATTATTGTGTGTGACATAGTTCTTTTGCCCATTGTTCTTAGAAAATATTAAGGTTAAACAGAACCAATGCGCCAGATTTGACACCAACCGACAGTTGTTAGTGTCAGACATTTGTATATCACATTTACGTCACAGTAACTTAAGGAGATTGAAACCCTGCTTAATAAACTGGCCTTTATGAGCTTAATCTAATATTACTAAATACTAAATTCATTCTTTTATCTATGTATATAACTTGTTTGAACCAAATTGAGTGGTCAGGTCTGCTGAAACATAAGTTGTACATTTTGACAAAGTTTTAATTTTAATTACTTGGTTAAGTGCCCAGTTGGATGAATTTCTGTAACAGTTGATGATTCCGAGCCATAGGATAAGTTGATAACCTAATGATGCATTTCTCTTATTCAGGATAAAAGAAGTAAATGAGACTAACAAACGAGTAGAACAGGAAATTAAAGTGGCCATTTTCACCCTTATCAATGAAATTAATAAGAAAGGAAAATCTCTCTTACAGCAGCTAGAGGTATGACTCAAAGCCAAAATAAAACAAAAACTGCTTCTCTTGCTCTTCAGCTGTTCTTGATGTTTATTGAAGACTCTTAGATGGCGGGGGGTTTGGAAATAAAGTAAAATTAAAAATAAGGTTTTTTTCATTTTCTATTGAAAGCAAGGCCTTTTTTCTAGTTAATTACTTTATAGCCCAATTTAATAATACTGATTTCAGTTGTATACATTGGATGATAGTGATGTCCTCTTAGGAATGAAGTAAATATTACTAAAATGTGATGTAAGTGAAGGCAACACACAGGCCCACCACATTTCTTCCTCATCCCCTTAGGATGAGGCCTCAATTTAACTTTTCCATATAAATACATATTGGGCTTCTGTTTGAGTCATTTTTGTGTTTCACCTTATTTTTAAAATACTTCCATAGTTTTGCTGAAAATGCTACTCATTTTGAAATTTATAAACCTTAAACTTATAATTTTGTGGCATTAGGTCTTTTTGTACCTATTTTGAGATTAATGTATATGTGTAAATTTCTCAATGAGAATATAGTCAGTTTGTGAAATCTAAGTCTTTAATCAAAGACTCTACTACCCAGTTGATTTATTCTTAGCAAGCTTTAAATGTGCATTTTTCTGAGAAATTGAAGTTTTAAAAAATGTTTCATGTTTGAAAATTTTGTGCTTTTACATGGGCTGAGATAGTATGTTTTCTGCACCACTGAATAGTAGTAATATAAACCATGTATTTGACTATTTAACTTTCATTAATCTCAAATTGCCAGTAGTAGACTTTGTTTCTGTTTCATCTCTCCATAAGACCTTTTAAAAATACCAGGTACATAGTTATGTACAAATGAAAAAAATTATGTCAGCAGAATGTTGTCTCTGAATTTCTGTTTTTGAAATCTTTCAACTGAAACATCATTGTGAGATTAAAAGTACTCAAGCTGGGGCTCCCTTTCCTGTTGTGCATCTGTTGCAGTGAACCCTCATAGTTTTTTTCTTCCTCAAAAGGACTGTGTGAATGAAAAGCACGTAGCAGTAATTATTTTTTATGCATTTTAATTATAAATATATTTTAGCTATACATCTAAAATAATATTTGTAAAACCATTTCAAGAGCTTCTGAATTAAAATATGCATCCTAAGGCTGAAGTGTATATAAATACCTAATGATAAATCTGCTACATACTCCTAACATGATGATGATTTTAAAAATAGACATTTTCTAGTGTAATATGTTCCTAAACTTTGTAAAAGAGATTTTCCTAAGATGTATAAAAGGAATGATTTCTGGACAAAGTTGTAAACCAAACTGCTGTCAGTTGAATACTTTTATTCATTGATTTACGTTATAAAATGAGCAGCTTGTTTCCTTAGGAAAAATATCATCCAGAAAACCAAATTGAGTCATTTTGGGGAGAAAGTTACTAAGAAAGAAGTAGATACATTGTTTAGTGTACTGAATTGAATGTGGAAGTACCTAGGATATTACCGATTCCTGGGTCTAGGTCCCATAAAGCAGTTTATTTTTCCTTTGCAGCATTTCTCTGAAATTGTTTTTTACAGTTTGACCAGTTTTCGCTTCATTGTTCTTTATGAACCTTTGTCTCCTACTAAAGGATTCCCTAATTCTATTTAGAGCTCTGAAATTTATCTTTTCATTTTATCTTAGGTATTTAAGAGGGAATTTTAAGTTCAGGCTTATGCCACACCAGAAGGTGGCACTGGTGATCCATTTTATTTGGCCTTTAAAGTATAGCAAGTTAAGATTATATACAGTTATTTCTAAAGGCTAGTTCACTGTGTCATAAACTCTGGCATACTGGATTAACCTAATGGGAAGACATTATTTTTAACAGACACTTTTTGTGCTGAAAGAAGAAAAACATTTACATTAACTTCTAAATGTGGAATATCCTTTTTTGCTTAGAGGACTAGGTTTTAGTTCCTCTTTTTATGAGTGACTTTTCCTCTGATGAAATAATCATGAGAATTGTTCACTTATCCTCTTTTTAGAGGAAATATAGATATTATATATTTTATGTATATTTATATATTTTTACACATTTTCCAGGAAATACAGGTATTGTGCCATTTGCAATAGAAATTTGGGTTGATTTTCTTCACGCAGAAGTCTTTAGTGAAGCTCGTGTTCTGTTTCAGAATGTCACAAAAGAAAGACAGATGAAGTTACTGCAGCAGCAGAATGACATCACAGGCCTTTCGCGGCAGGTGAAGCATGTGATGAACTTTACCAACTGGGCAATTGCGAGCGGGAGCAGCACGGCACTGCTGTACAGCAAGCGACTGGTAAGACACACATTGTCTTTATTTTCCTTTGATGGACTTGATTGAGATTTATGTATTTATTTATTTATTTATTTATTTTTTGAGTTGGAGTCTCACTCTGTCACCCAGACTGGAGTGCAGTGGCTGCTCCCGGCCACCTCAGGCTCAACCTGCTGTGCTCCGGCGATCCTTCCGCCTCAGCCTTCCATGTAGCTGGAACTACAGGCCCCGCGCTACCATGCCCGGCTAATTTTTTGATTTATTGTAGAGATGAGGTCTCGCCAAGTTGCCCAGGCGGATCTCGAACCCGCAGGTTCAGGCAATCCACTTACCTCAGCCTCCCAAGGTGCGGGATTACAGGCTGAGCCACCGAGCCCGGCGATTGAGATTTATATTCTGTGAACTGCACCTGTTTAAAGCACAAACTTTGATTTGGGCAAACACAGCCACCACCACATCAGGATACAGAGAATTTCCATCGCCTCCAACATTTCCTTCTTCCCTTTTACCCCTGGCCTTTGCTTTTGGTCTTTACCCCTAGCTCTGAGCGACCACTAATCTGATTTCTGTCATTTTCTGAATTTCATGTAAATGAGATTATACAGCGTATGCTTTTTTGAAGATACCTAGTATCTTAATGTAGTTTATTATCAGAAGTGACAAATTCAAGCCTGTGCATTTGATTTGATGGCTACTTTAAACACTGACACTGTCTCATCTGAGTTGACACTGTGGGAATGCGTGAGCTTTTTAAAAATGTGTTTTACTGGGCAACCCCCTTGGGTCCTCTCCCACTGTGGGAGCTTTTCTGTCCTCTCAGTAAATCCTGCTTTCTTTAAAAAAAAAAAAAAGTGCTCATCTTGTGTTTTCTCAGTTGATATTTAATTTTAAGACTAATATGAACTTTTTTCGTTTAAGATTACTTTTCAGTTGCGTCATATTTTGAAAGCGCGTTGTGATCCTGTCCCTGCTGCTAATGGAGCAATACGTTTCCATTGTGATCCCACCTTCTGGGCAAAGAATGTAGTCAATTTAGGTGAGAAATAGTTCATTTTATGAATATAACTTGGAACACCAAATCAGGAGGAAAAAACATCTAAAGCAAATTCTAGATAAAGTTTTTAATTGTATAATGTAAACTACTTGGAAAATATGTTACTCATTGGAAACTCACTTTAGTGATGGTTTTGTATTGCTGTGTCATTACATCTTAAGAATGTTGAGAGTCTGAAGTGACCAAAATAGCTCAGCTGGGAGAGCGTTAGACTGAAGAATGTTGAGAGTCTACTTTGTATAACATTTTTTAATGTGTGCCATTTCTAGCTTCCCCTCCCTCACATCTCTTAAAATTGATATCGACAGTTTCATTAGAAATCTTAGCAAGTTGTTCATTCTCCAGAAGAATTTCTTAGATGTTTAGAAGTTTAATTATACCAGCATTAGGGTAGAACCCTAAGATACTGATGTGTCTGGTAGTCACGTCCTAAGGAATGTTTGAAAGACAGGAGAAGCTCTTTTCACAGAAAAGAGAAATGGACTTTGCTTTTATTACTGCACAGTGTGAACCTAAAGACTGTGGGTGTAAATTACAGAGAGACAGACAAAAACAGCTCAGTTAAAACACACACACTTCCCAACAGCGCTATCTACTGACTAAGTAAACACACTTTCAAAATAGTCAAGTCCTAAACATTGGGAGTTGTAAAAGCTGCGGCTGGATGACCTTGTGTTAAAAAAAAAAGTAATTGTTGCGTAAAAGAAAAAGTGCATATTCAAATTGGGCTATAGCTTTCCTTCTGGCATCAGCAAACTGTTTTTGTGTGGCATGCTAGCTAAGAATGGTTTTTACTTTTTCTTTTTTTTCATTTTTACATTTTTCAACTGGTTGTAAAAACAAACATAAATCAAAGACCATGAGATTTTTTGTGGCCTGCCAAGCCTAAAATATTTACTCTCTATTCCCATTACAGGAAAGTCTGCCAACCTTTGCCTTAAATCACATCTTCCTAAAATTTGCCTCTGTCCATAGAAAGCAATGGCTCCATGAAAAAAGCAAGGGAAATCATCACTTCTGGGAATATAAATGGTTTAAAGCATTCAGTATTTCCAAGGAAGACAATTTTGTAGCTTTGCAGTGCTCTGCTCTGCACATTTTGGCAATTCAGAGGCAAATGGAATCAGTATTAGCAGTCTCAAGTATCCTTGAGTCTTGTCATAGGAGAATTGATGTAAACTGACTAGATGGGTCTCTTCTAATAATATCTCTTTCAGTCTCTTTAGTTTTCTGTACATCTGTGTAAAAAAGAATAGGGACAGATACTATATTCTAAATAATCAGAAGTCATTTATTCAGCTTTGGAATCTATTAGATTTCTGATCATCATCATCTTTAAATCCAGTCTCAATCCCTGCTGTACTGTTGGGTGCTTCGAGGTGCTGATAGTTTTCAGAGGAAGGAGGAAAAGATAGTGATTAACTTGCAGAATAGATGATCTGGTTGATTATGTGCAAATTCTTCTCATTTTTTGCATCCTTCAGGTAACCTAGTGATAGAGAGTAAACCAGCTCCCGGTTATACTCCTAATGTTGTAGTTGGGCAAGTTCCTCCGGGGACAAACCACATTAGTAAAACCCCCGGCCAGATTAACTTGGCGCAGCTTCGACTCCAGCACATGCAGCAACAAGTGTATGCACAGAAGCATCAGCAGTTGCAGCAGATGAGGATGCAGCAACCACCAGCACCTGTACCAACAACAACAGCAACGACGCAACAACATCCTAGACAAGCAGCCCCTCAGATGTTACAGCAACAGGTGAGTATTGTATGACTGCACCATTATACAGATTGTGAAGATCTCAGAACTAAACCACACTTTCTCCTGTATTTGATGAATTACACGTTTTAAAGTGAGTAGCAGAACTTTGAGCAGAGCTCAGAGGTTAGAGTTTATTTGCTCTGGTTATGATGGGACTGTAGGAGAGGTGTGAAGAAAGGCAGTAAGTAAACAATTTATCTTGGGAAATAGAATTAACCCACTAATGTTCTGGAAGTGCACAGATTCTCATTCTTTCATACCAGATTTTTTTTGCTTACCACATATGGTTATAGACCAAAAAACCAGATTGTTTCTGCTTAAGATATGATGTGTTCTTTAGGCATTTGTTTAAATCATCCCTGTCCCTGTGTCTCCCCTCTCTGTGCCCTCCACCCCAACGTGAACTATTACTCCAGAGTGGGATAACTTAAAGCTGATGTACTTTAAAAACACACACAGAGGGATGGGGGAGGGAAGAAAGGAGGGGGAGGGAGGGAGGGGGAGCAAGAATGGGGAAATTTAGGAGTGATAACTCAAACTGCAGTCATTGCCAGCTTTCTGGGGATTGGGGCTAGCGATGAAAGGAACGGTTTACATTTTCTACTTTACACCCTTTCATCCCAATGGAATCATTTTTATTTTTTATAGTTGAAAGATAAATTTATATAAAAATTATTATATAAATTGCAATTTCTACTTTTGTAGCCTCCTCGATTGATCAGTGTGCAAACAATGCAAAGAGGCAATATGAACTGCGGAGCTTTTCAAGCCCATCAGATGAGGCTGGCTCAGAATGCTGCCAGAATACCAGGGATACCCAGGCACAGCAGCCCTCAGTATTCCATGATGCAGCCACACCTCCAAAGACAAGTATGCCTAGAGTTACATTTGTAAGAATCATACAATTTTAAAACTAAAGACACCATTTTTTCTTAATCGGTTGTTGGGGGCGGGTTGCTGGTGTGCCTTACAAGTTGATTAATGCTGTATGTCCTCTTGTCCCAGAAAAATACACATACACGTGAAATTTTATATTTAATTTTAAGACCTACTTTGCCCCTTTTAAATTTGCCATATACGATGCGTTAAAAAGCCCTGATGTATTCCAACCCACTCAATTTATAGAAGTGAAAGACAAATCTGACAAGCTTGTGATTTACCCAAATCATGAGAGGTAATGATAAAATCAAGATTAGAACTTTAGTTTCCTAAAATTGCCCCCTGCTCTTTTAATGTGTTTTAATGTGATTTTTTGATCCTATTATATAAAAGGGACTTTGGAATTAATAGAGCTAACTATATGTAATTTTTAAAAAATTTTAAGCCAGTCCAGGGTTGGTGTCTCAGCCTGTAATCCCAGCGCTTTGGGAAGCCAAGGCAGAGGATTGCCTGAGCCCGCGGGTTTGAGACCAGCCTGGGCAGCTTGGTGAGACCTCATCTCTATAATGAATCACAAAAACCAGCCAGATGTGGTGTACGTCTATAGTTCCAGCTACTTGGAAGGTTGAGGCAGAAGGATCACCTAAACCCAACAGGTCAAGGCTGCAGTGGCCGTGAGCGTGCCACTGCACTCCAGCCTGGCCAACAAGTGTGAGACTCCGACTCAAAAAAAAAATTTTTTTTTTTGAAGCCGAATGCGGTGGCTCATGCCTGAAATCCCAGCACTTTGGGACACCAAGGCAAAAGAGGATCACTTGAGCCCAGGAGTTCACCCAGCCTGGGCAACATAGTGAGATTTTGCCTGTACAAAAATAAGAACAATTCTTTTTCAATTTTTTCTTTTCTCTACTCAACTACTAGGTTTTTTTGTTTGTTTTGTTTAGGATGTAGATGTGCTTAATCTTAAAAATAAGGGTGAGCGGAGCGCAGTGGCTCATGCCTGTAATCCCAAGACTGGGAGACTGAGGCGAGAGGATTGCCTGAGCCTAGGGGTTTGGGACCAACCTGGGCAACGTGGCCAGGTGTGGTGGTACATGCCTATGGTTCCAGCTACTTGGAAGGCTGAGACAGAAGGATCGTCTGAGCCCAGCAGGTCGAGGCTGTGGTGGCCGTGAGCATGCCACTGCACTCTAGCCTGGGCGACAGAGTGAGACTCTGGCTCAAAAAAAAAAGTGTGTTTGGCCAGGTGTGGTGGCTTATGCCTGTAATCCCAGCACTTTGGGAGGCTGAGGAAGGAGGCTTGCTTGAGCCTAAAAGTTCACAACCAGCCTGGGCAATATAGCAAGAACTCATCTCTACAAAAAAATGAAAAAATTAGTTGGGTGTGGTAATACTCACCTGTGGTTCCAGCTTCTATAAAAAATAATAATAATAAAAGAAATAGCTGGGCATAAGGGTATCTGTCTGTAGTCCCAACTTCTTAGGAGACTGAGGAAGGAGGATTATTCACGCCCAGGAGTTTGAGGCTTCAGTGAGCCGTGATCATACCACTTTATCCAGTCTGGGTGACTGAGTGAAATCCCATGGAAAAAAACAAAACTTTGTGTTTAGATACATGCATTTAGAGACTTTTTTGGTTTTTTTTTTTTGAGTTGGCATCTCACTCTGTCAGCCAGGCTGGAGTGCAGTGGCACGCTCCCGGCCACTGCAGCCTCGACCTGCTGGGCTCAGGTGATCCTTTTGCCTCAGCCTTCCAAGTAGCTGGAACTACAGGCGCACTACCATGCCCCACTTATTTTTTGATTTATTGTAGGCACGACCTCGCCAAGTTGCCCAGGCTGCTCTCGAACCCCTGAGTTCAGGCAATCCTCTCATCTCGGCCTCCCAAAGTGCTCGGATTACAGGCTTGAGCCACCATGCCCAGTCTATAGACATGTTTTATAATTTTTGCCTGAGTAGTAAATAATATTTGTATAGGAGATATTGTTATAAAATAAGGCTACTTTTTTATTGCCTTTCTAGTTTAAAATAATACAGTTTTTTCAAACTTTCAGTGATGTTTCTCAAAGTGTGCTTTAAAGCTTATCAGTCACCCATCCTTGGATGAAATAGAAAACCTTGTCAGAATAGATTCAGAGCCATAACTACTAAATCAGAACTTCTGGGAGGGGGGAGTACACAATAATATGTCAACTTCTCCAGTCAATCTGCATTCTAAAGTTGGAGTAACAGTGTCCTAGAGAAGTGGTTCTTCAGCTTTTGAAAAATATGCACTCCCTTACATTTGAAGGTTTTCATTTAAGATTTTCATTGTAAATTAAGTTTAAATAGTTGCAAAAGCTGAGTGTGCTGGGTCGTACCTCTAATGGGCAAATGAAAGCTAGGTGCGATGGCTCACATCTGTGATGCCAGCACTTTGGGAAGCTGAGGAGGGAGGATTGCTTGAGCCCAAAAGTTCGCGACCAGCCTGGGCAACATAGCGAGACCTCTTCTCTACAGAAAATACAAAAATTAGCTGTGTGTGGTGGCATGTTTATAGTCCCAGCTATTCAGGAGGCTGAAGCAGAAGGATCTCTTGAGCCCAGGAGGTTAAGTCTGTGGTGAGCCATGATCATGCCACTGCACTCAAGCCTTGGCGACAGAGTGGAACCCTGAGTCAAAAAAAAATTTTTTTTGTAAAAGGTATACTTTCTAGTATACGGTAGGTGTTGACACTATAAAGTTAAAATAAATAAATAAAACCTTCACATCATTCTTTGAAATTAATCTGTTAGAATCCCAAATACCATAGCAAACTCTCCTTGACTTTGAATTTTGCGGCTACTTCCTCAACAGAGTTTTGTCTTAATGTAATATGTTTTTGCTTGATAGGCAGATTAGCCTGTTGTAATTTTCTGCAGGAAAAGTTTTTGTTCACAAATTTATGTATTTAGGATTTAAAAGAATTTTACTGTGGCAATATTCATTAATTCTTTGAACTTTTTCTAGATGATAAACTGCAACAATGATCTATCAAAACTCTTTTATTACTGACAGCTTCCCCAAGTGTTTATTTTTGTTGATGATTAAATAGAACCTGTTAGAAGATTTGTTACCAAGGTTTTAGAGCCATCACTTTTTGACACCCAGCACCATTATTTCCAATTGTGCTCTTGACTCTCTGTGGGTTTGTTTTCTATACTGAGGCAGTATGCCTAGAATAAAATTAGGGATTGTCAGAGGTGTGCTCTTCTTTTGTCAAGGAGGAA
Organism: Tarsius wallacei; assembly: GCA_963574415.1. Lineage (NCBI taxonomy): Eukaryota > Metazoa > Chordata > Mammalia > Primates > Tarsiidae > Tarsius > Tarsius wallacei. The sequence continues at coordinate 17,475 of CAUYQG010081902.1, forward strand.
AAGGGCAGGTGCAAAAGAAATGGTGGAAAAGAGACCCTGTAGAGCATGGCACATTCTCATGCAAATCATTTTTTTTTTTTTTTTTAAGAAAAGAGTACATTTGAGGACTGAGGATCTAAACATTGATTTCCTTAAGATGCTTCACATAGGCATGTGCTCCTTAGTTCCAGTATTGCCAGGGGCCAGGTATGCCATTTCAGAGTGCAGAAGCAACAGAATCAGACTCACCAACTGTCTCAGAACATTTTTCTTAGACTTTTGGGGATACCTCGGCAGAAATCCCTCAGTGGTTTCTTTTTATTTTTTTTGGTTGATTGTTTTAAAATATTTCAAATAATTTATTTATATGTGAATAGTAATTTATTTCCCAAAGAATTTCATCTGTATTATCTTTAATGACCCTTATGATAGCCTTCAGAATGAAACAAGTAAGGTATCATTACTCACATTTCTTTTCTTTTCTTTTCTTTTTTTTTTTTTGAGTCGGAGTCTCTCTCTGTCGCCTAGGCTGGAGTGCAGTGGTATGCTTCATGGCCACCGCAGCCTCGACATACTGGGCTTAGTTGACCCTTCTGCCTCAGCCTTTCAAGTAGCTGGAATTACAGGCACGCACCACCATGCCCAGCTAATCTTTTTTATTTATTGTAGAGTTGAGGGCTCACCATGTTGCTCAGCTGGTCTTGAATCCGTGGGCTCAGGCAATCTTCTCACCTCGGCCTCCCAAAGTGCTGGAATTATAGGCATGAGCCACCGCACCTGGCATTAATCACATTTCTAAATTACTAAGGCTCTGTGATTTGCCTAAGGTCACACAGTATATTAGAGTCATATTTCCTTTCTGTAAATTTATTGTCATATTTCCTTTCTGTAAATTTATTGTTCTTTCAGCCACATTCAGCTTCATTATACAGTTTTTATTAGAAAAAAGACTACCGGGTCAAAGAGAAATATAAATGGATTAGTAGCTTTCTTGGCTTGTTGTGTGAAAACTTGGAGGCTTTCAGATACACCTCTTCTGTTCTGAAATAAGGTTATATCACCAGGCTGACAGGTTGAAAAATTATTCGCAGGCCTGTTTTTCTCTAGGTAATACACAAAAATGAATAGAGAAATGAAAAGGCTGAGTTTGAACTGTTCTTCTAAATAAGTTTGATGGGGCCCACCCCACTTCCTTGTTTCTCAGCCACAGTATAACACGCTTAGTGTTCTTCCTTAACTAAAAATTGTTGTAACAATATAGTGTATGATCACCTATTGTCACAGATTAAGTGATTATAATGTCTCCTTTTTATTAGCACTCAAACCCAGGGCATGCTGGACCCTTCCCTGTCGTCTCGGTACACAACAACACAATCAACCCAACGAGCCCTACAACAGCAACTATGGCAAATGCAAACCGAGGTCCCACCAGCCCATCTGTTACAGCAATAGAACTTATCCCCTCAGTTACCAATCCAGAAAACCTTCCATCGCTGCCAGATATTCCACCCATACAGGTTTGTATTTAAGTTGAATGAGGTATTTTTAAATCTCATGCTAATTAGGGAGTTTGAGTATTTACTTCTGTTTTTTTTTTTTTAATTTAGAGCTAACATTACCCTAAAGAGTAAAGCATGAATCTGTTAAACTTATTTCTCCAGTCTGAGTGAAACTTTGTACCCTTTGGTTAGCACCTTCCCTATCTCTTTCTGCCAGCCTTTGATAACTACCTTTCTGTTCTCTGTTTCTGTGAGATCACATTTTTAGGTTCCACACATAAGTAAAGTCATCCAGTATTTGTCTTTTTGTGTCTGGCCTATTATACTTAGCATAATATCCTTTAGTTCCATGTATGTTTTTGCAAATGACAGAATTGCCTTCTTTTTAAATTCTGTATAGTGTATTCTATTGTGTATATATACCACTTTTTCTTTCTTCATTCATTCATTGATAGACACTTAGATTGCTTCATATCTTGCTATTATGAATAATGCTGAAGTGAAGATGGGAGTGCAGATACTTATCTCTTTGAGGTACAGATTTCAGTTCCTTTGGAATTAAGTTTTAGTGATCTATTGCACTGCGTAGTGAAATGAACACAGTTGATTGGTAGTGTATTGTATATTTCAAAATAACTAAAATGGATTTTTAATGTTCTTACCATAAAAAAATGATGGGTTGTCAGGTTGATAGATATGTCTATTATTTTGATTAAGTCTTTCTATTATATACATATATAATTTATGTATAAAATATAATATCATACCCCATAGATACACAATTATTGTTTGTCAATTAAACAAAAAAGTGAAGTATAAATATTTGAATCTTGAAACATTCTTGTGCTAAAATTAGTGTTCTTCGATATTTCAAAATTATAGGGACTTGGATGTTGTATGAATATTAGATTTGGAGACTATATAAACAGTGGTGTAATAATGGATTAATATCAGCTTTGCTAATGGGTAGTTCCTCCCTTTCTGTCACCTGTCAACAGACAGACCTTGTGTCAGATGATGCACTCTTGGGGTGAGTTTGGAGCCAGAGAGGAGACCCAGGACCAAAATGTGATCAAATCTTTGTCATTCTTCTGTAAGGTCTAAAAAGGCTACTGCGTTGGACTGAGGAAAGGATGGGGTTGGCAGGTCAAGGTATCAGCACTTTGGGGCATGTTCTGAGAGAGAAGATAATGAGGAGGAGGAATAGATGGAACAGCAGGACTTTGAAGCCACTTGCCTCTTTTAACGAAAGAAAAGTATCTTCTGTTTCCTTCTGAATTTTCACCAATTTGTTTGAAATAAAATCATTTTCTTTTAAAATGTAAGATAGCCTACCAGGATTATACTGAATCATCTCATGCATTACGTGAGCTACTTGGGATCAGGGATCACTGTGGAAGCAGTGAAACTGTTGTGACAATAGGACCCTGGATTCTTTCTGTGGCTGCAGCTTGAAACTTTTACACATGCATGGGTTTATATAAGAGCTTTAAATGATATTTCTATAAATTCAAAATTGTTTTTAGGTTTTTATTTAAAAATTTAGGGTATAGCCGGGCTCAGTGGCTCAGCCTGTAATCCCACGCCTTGGGAGGCTGAGGTGAGTGGATTGCCTGAGCCCGCGGGTTCGAGACCCGCCTGGGCAACTTGGTGAGACCTCATCTCTACAATAAACCAAAAAATCAGCAGGGCGTGGTAGCGCGCACCTGTAGTTCCAGCTCCTTGGAAGGCTGAGGCGGAAGGATTGCCGGAGCCCAGCAGGTCGAGGCTGCGGTGGCCGGGAGCGGCCAGTGCACTCCAGTGTGGGTGACAGAGTGAAACTCCAACTCAAAAAAAATAAAAATAAAAAATAAAATAAAATAAAAATAAAAATTTAGGGTATACAACATACTGTTATAAGATATGTATATAATAAAATGGTTAGTGTAGTGGAACAAATTGACATTTGTCATCTCACATAGTTGCTCATCTCCCTGCCTTCCCCTGCAAGAGCAGCTATAATCTACTCATTTAGCAAAACTCCTGAACACAGCACACTGTCATTTACTAATAGTCCTCATCAAAATTGTTTGAAAATCACTAACATATTGTGAATTCTTTTAATCTGACTGCTTTCTTGATATTAGAAGAGTTTTTTTTTGGCTAAGGAAAGGATGGTTTTGTTGGTGCTAGAGGACTGGACTGTATATAGAACAGGGATTTTTTTTAGAGCATAAATTTAAAAGTAACATTTCTAAGTTAAAAGCTTATACTTTATGAAGCGCTTTCACAGGCAGTATGCCAGTTTAATGCTTGAAATCTAATAGCCCTATTATTATTTTATAGATGAAACATTATTCCTTTATAGATGAAAGTAAGGAGAGGTTAGTGACTTTCTGAGAGTCACGTGATAAATGGTTAAGTTGGAATTTTAAGCCCGGACTCCCGATTATAAGTTCAGTTCTCTCTCTACTACCTATGACAATACCAGGGAGTTAGTTTAGGATCGTAGGTCTGGAAAAGCGTGATAGGAGAGCCGTTGGACAACCAGAGGTATGCACAGTGTAAAAGTGATCATTCAATTCTTACTAAATACTTTCTGTATACTAAAGTCCTCGAGCATTGAGAATAAGAAGACAAGTTTTGGTTTCAGTTCTTAAGAAACTTACAAAGGTTCTCAAGTATCATCTACTTTTTAATTGAAGCATAATTCATATACCATGAAATCCATTCTAAAAAGGTACACATTCCGTGGTTTTTGGTGCATTCACAAGATTGTGCAACCATTACTACTATTTCCAGAATATTTTCATCACTCCAAAAGAAATTGTATTTATTAACAGTCACACTCTATTTCCTCTTCTCCCAGCCCCTGAAAACCACGAATCTTCTTTCTTTATGAACCTGTTGAGGACATTTTGTGTGAATGGAGTCATATTTTGCCTTTTGTGTCTGGCTTCTTTCACTTAGCATAATGTTTTCCAGGTCAATCCGTGTTTTAACCTGTGACTGTACTTTGTTCCTTTTATATGGCTAAATAATATTCCATTGACTAGATATACCACATTTTGTTGATTCATCAGCTGACAAACATTAGGTTTTCCACTGTTAGGAATAGTGATACTGTGACCGTGAGTGTACAAGGTTTTGTGTGAACGTAGGTTGTCGGTTCTTGTAAGGCAGGGCTCTCCAGCCCTGGGGTCACAAACCCACAGCCGTCCCTGGCCTGTTAGGAACTAGATCGCACAGTAGAGGTGAGCGACGAAACTTCATCGGGATTTACAGCCACTCTGCATGGCACACGTTACCGCCTGAGCTCCCCCTCCCGTCAGATCAGTAGCAGCAGTAGGTTCTCCAGGATTGCAAACCCCACACGTACTGTACATGTGAGGGATCTAGGTCGTGTACTCCTTATGGGAATCTAATGAAATAATCTGAGGGGGCGCTGAGGCGGTGATGTGAGCACAGGGAGCAGCTGCAAATACAGATTACCGTTCGCAGGGAGGTTTCACTGTACATCCTCTCCCCCCACCACCAGTCAGTCCAGGGAAAAACTGCCTTTCACAAAACTGGTCCCTGATGCCAAAGAGGTTCAGGATGGCCGCTCTGAGGTATATATATATCTAGGAGTTAAATTGCAAAGTTACATTTTATGTTTAACTTTTTGAGACACTGCCAAGCTGTTTTCCACAATGGCTACACCCATGTTGTAGTCACGCCTGAATACAGAATTTCAAAGTTCATGAGGTATGAATACAGAATACAGAATTTCTAAGTTCATGAGGTATGAAGGAACTGGGCACTTTTGAAGAACAAAAAAGGCCAATGAGAAAAGGGAAAAGAGAAGGGGATGGGTGACATAAGTGGGACCTTTGTAAGCTGCAGAAACGATTTTGGACTGTTTTTCTTAAGTAACAAAATGAGATTGTACCATACTTACATAGTTAGTACTATGAATATTGTATTGCAAGTTTTTTTAAATGTTAAAAGTGTTTAAGAATAGTTTTCAAATAATAGCAATTTGTCATTCCATAAGGCTAGACATACTAAATAAATTTGTTTTAAATTGTTATGATCACCTTTAAAAAATCTTGAAACAGTTGTCACAAGGTATTAAATATTAGATATAGGAATTACAAGATAGAATGTGAAATTAACAAGAACAAGCAATTGTAAAAACTGTCCTTTTTGTTTTTTTGTTTTGTTTTGTTTTGTTTTGAGTCGGAGTCTCACTCTGTCGCCCAGACTGGAGTGCAGTAGCACGCTCACAGCCACCATAGCCTCGACCTGCTGGGCTCCGGCGATCCTTCCACCTCAGCCTCTCAAGTAGCTGGAACTATAGGCACATGATACCACGCCCAGTTTAGTTTTTGATTTATTGTGGAGATGAAGTTTCACCAAGTTGCCCAGGCTGGTCTCGAACCCCTGAGCTCAGGCAATCCTCTCGCCTAGGCCTCTCAAACTGTTGGGATTACAGGCTTAAGCCACCGCACTCAGCCCTTCCTTTTTTTTTTTTTTTTTTTATAGAGACGAGAAGTCTCGCTATGGTACCCAGGCTGGTTTCAAACTCCTAGGCTCAAACCATCCTTCTGCCTTGGCCTCCCAAAGTGCTGGGATTTTTTTTTTTGAGTTGGAGTCTTACTCCGTCACCCAGACTGGAGTGCAGTGGCTGCTCCTGGCCACTGCAGCCTCGACCCACTGGGCTCTGGCGATCCTTCCGCCTCAGCCTTCTGAGTAGCCGAAATTACAGGCACGCACTACCACACCCGACTGATTTTTGCTTTATTGTAGAGATGAGGTCTCGCCAAGTTGCCCAGGCGGGTCTTGAACCCGCGGGCTCAGGCAATCCACTCACCTCGGCCTCCCAAAGCGCAGGATTACAGGCTGAGCCACCCAGCCCTGCCAAAACTGTCCTTTCAATAAGAAATTATTTTTAGAACACTTAATTTTCATCTATCACCATCATTGTTATATAGTCCTTGTAATGATTTGAATTTGATTCTGAATCAATTGCAGCAGCCATTTCTTCCATTTCCTCCTGAGAAAAAGGCTCACCTTTTTCAGTCATATATTTGATCAATTCTCCCTTTGTAAGAAAACCCATGTTTAGCTGAATTTAAAACCTCAAAAGCTCAAAGGAGAACAACTTCTGGAATTGGGCTGTATTTTCTTTCTAGTAGTCTTGGGTCATCACTGGAAGAAATTTTTCGAATCGAATGCATCTGGTGGGTTCTTCTTCCTCTACCTCTGCAATTAGATCATGTAGCTCTCCTTCATTAGGGCAGCATCCTAATGACCTGATACCTGTTCCAATCTCTCTTACTTCCGCTGTGTTATTTGACTCATGGTAAAAGACTTCAGACGCCTCTTTGATTTTTTTGTAAAAGTCTGCTGCTGCTAACTCTTCCCTGTCTTTCTCACCCGCCATCTTTTTGTGGGACCTGTTGCCTGGGAGATGCCTTGTATTGCAAGTTTTTAAACCTTTTTAGAAAAACGTCAGTAGTCTTTTGGAGCACAGACAGACTGGGCTTCAGGTGTCCCTACTGCGCGCCCCCCCCCCCCCGCCCCGTGCACACTGTACCCAAGAGATGATTTCTTGTCCTTCCAGCCCTTCTTCCATCCCTTTCCCTCCTCTCCCTCTATTGCAAGTTTTATATTTTTTCTTTTGGACTTTTTTCATATTAGTTCTTAGAGCTTTCTTGTGTTTACGTTTGTATGGTATTCTACTTTTTTGGGTGTATTTTTTTCTTTTAATCCTCTGATGGTGAACTCTTGGTTTATTTCTCATATCTTACTGTTAAAAATAAAGCTGAGCTGGACACAGTGTCTAACGCCTGTAATCCCAGCACTTTGGGAGGCCAAGGCAGGAGGATTGAGCCCAGGAGTTCGAGACCAGCCTGGGCAACATATAGAAGCCTCATCTCTACAAAAAATTTAAAAAATAACTGGTTGTGGTGGCATGCACCTGTAGTCCCCCCTACTCGGGAGGCTGAGATGGGAATATCACTTGAGCCCAGGAAGTATAGGCTGTGGTGAGCTGTGATCATGCCAGTGTACTCCAGCCTAGGTGAGAGACTGAGACTGTGATGCAAAACAGAACAAAAACATATCAAGTTAGTTGAGAGGGGAAAAAAAAAGAGTTTTGTTTTTTTTTTAAGCAGAAACAAAACCACATCTGTGAAAAGAGGCTAACATAGTCAGTCATCAGGGAAATGCAAGTTGAAACCACAGTGAAACACACACGGTATCACACTGATTAACATGACCAGCATTAAAAAGACTGAATGTTGCCGGGTACGGTGGCTCAAGCCTATAATCCCAGCACTTTGGGAGGCAGAGGAGAGAGGATTACCTGAGCTCAGGAGTTCGAGACCAGCATGAGCAACATGGCAAGATCTTGTCTCTACAATAAATAAAAAAATATTAGCCAGGTGTGGTGGCACATGCCTCTGGTTCCAGCTACTTGGAAGGCTGAGGTGGAGGGATCACCTGAGCCCAACAGGTCGAGGCTGCGGTGGCTATGAGCGTGCCACTGCACTCCAGCTTGGGTGACAGAGTGAGACTCTGACTCAGAAAAAAAAAAAAAAAAAAAAAAAAGACTGAATGTTAACCATAGCAGGTTCTGGTGAGGATGCAGAAGACTGTGAATTTTCTCACACTAATGTTGGGAGTGCAAAATGGCCCAATCACTTTGAAAGCAGTTTGGCAATTTCTTTTTTTTTTTTTTTTGAGTTGGAGTCTCACTCTGTCGCCCAGACCGGAGTGCAGTGGCCGCTCCCGGCCACCGCAGCCTCTACCTGCTGGGCTCCAGCGATCCTTCTGCCTCAGCCTTTCAAGTAGCTGGAACTACAGGTGCGCGCTACCATGCCCGGCTAATTTTTGATTTATTATAGAGGTGGGGTCTTGCCAAGTTGCCCAGGTGGGTCTCGAATCCGCTCAGGTGGCAATTTCTTAAAAAGTTGAACATGTATCTGCCATGAAGATTCAGCCATTCAGCTGTTTATTTGCCAAAAGAGAAAAGGAAATACATGTCTATATGAAGATTTGTACCTGAATGCTCATAGCAGTTTTATTTGTAATAAGACAAACTGGAAACAACCCTAATGTCCATCTACTATAAATGGATAAACAATTTGTATATTCATACCATGGAATATTAATTAACTGAACAGTAAAAAGGAATGAACTTGATATAGTGATATGAATAAATAAATCTTAATTATGCTGAGTGTAAGAAAAGGATGAAAAAATATATACTATACAATACAATTTATACAAAAATTTAGAAAAAGCTAACTAATCTAAAATGGCACAAAGCAGACCGATGCTTGTTTGAGGACAGGTTGTTTGAGAGAAGGATTGATTACCAGGGAGAAACCTTGGGGGTGATGAGCAAGGTCTGTTCGTTTTTCTTGATTTTGGTTGCCTAGTTGTATACTGTGTGAAGATACATCAAATTGTAGACTTTCAATATGTTTAGTTTATTTTATGGCATTTTTAATGCTTTTTTAAAATGGTTCATTAAGGCACTATGGTCATGTAATTTTAAACACAAGTATTTCTGTAAGATAAGTTGGTTGAAATGTAATTACTGGGCCAAAAATAATTACACATTGAAATTCTGCACAGATATTGACTGGGCCAGTTTATATATATGAAATGCCCATTTCTGCATGTTCTTCCTATAACTATGTAAATTAACCATTCTTTCATCTTTTCCAATCTGATAGATAAAAATGACATTGTTGATTTTATTTTCAACTCTTATATTAATGTGGTTGGTTATGTTCATTGATTATTTTTTTTTCTTCTATGAATTGTCTGTGTCTTCTGTGAAATGTCTTTGTTCATTTTCCTATTGGATTATCTTTTTCCTTTTAAATCATAGGAATTATTTGTATAATACCTTATGTCCCATGCAGTTTTTCAGGGATGATAAAAAAAAAATACTGGTTTAATGAATAAATGAGTTAATATTTTTTCCAGTTAGTCTTCTAACTTTGTTTATGGTGACTCTTTATTCATGTCTGGTGAAACCTGCAGGTGAATGCTTCAGTTAGCATTTCCCTGTTGGGGGCAATAATGGCATTAGGGACACCCAGCTATATATATTTCCTATATGTCTCTCCCTGATCTTTTTACTCCTCTAGCCTTAGGGTTGTCTTCCTAGCCAGAGATATAAATTCATATGGAGTATATAGAAAGGAGGGGGGTAGGTGAGGTGGGATTTTCATGTCTGTTTTGAACCCCCTCCCCCATTGCCATCTGTGGCCCTCATTAGGAGCTCGTCCTCTTCACAGATGCTGCAGTTAACCTGAGTTCAGCTAGGGATTCTCCTATGGCCAGAGCTTTGTAAGTACGTCCTTGGCCAACACCTGTGGCCACAAGGTGGCACGCCTGCTATTGTCCCTTAATTGTCTCTCCAGCTAACCCATAGCCTCCTCTCACTGTCAGACCCTCATGTCCCTGGCATGGGATTTTTAAGGGCTTTTGGAAAATTGTCCTGTTTACTTTTTTAGAAGGATCCTCCCTTGCCTGTATAAGTTGTGAGCTGCTCCATTCTGATCTTTCTAGCAATCTAGTTCTACCTTGGTTTATATCCACAGTTCCTATTTAACACCATGCTTTCTGATTTATAGCCATAAAAGTCATTGTGCATTTAGGAGGAAAGGAGAGCAAGAGGTAAATGTTTGTGTTCAGTTTTCTGTCTTGAACCAGAAGTAGATTTGCATAAGAAATCATCTGGCCTCCAACGGGAAAGAGGGAGAGGAGGCAAGTGTAGGTACACGTAGACCAGTAAGTGCGAAGGCTAACAGTTTGCCCAAGAACAGTTCGGCCATTTATTACATGGAATAGGATAGAATTTGACTGGGTGCGGTGGCTCACGCCTATAATCCCAGCCTTTGGGAGGCTGAGGTAAAAGGCTTGCCTGAGCCCATGGGTTTGAGACCAGCCCGGGCGACTTGGTGAAAAAATTAGCCAGGCGTGGTGGCACATGCCTGTAGTTCCAGCTACTTAGAAGGCTGAGGTGGAAGGATCGACTGAGCCCAGCAGGTCGAGGCTGTGGTGGCCGTGAGTGTGCCACTGCCCTCCAGCCTGGGCGATGGAGTGAGACTCCAACTCAAAAGAAAAGAAAAAGTAATAGTGTAGAATTTAAGGCAATTTTCATACTTAAATACTGTCTTTTTACTCTTTCTTACGTAAATATTTTCTCATTTAATCATCACAGTTCTGCAGTGTGGGTAGGCTGTTTTATAGATAGGAAACTGACATTCAGGCCGAGAACCAGGCTAAAATTCCCAGTGCTGGGCCCTCTGGCTTTATCCTACTGCCACTAAGTTATAAAAGGTTCAGTGTTCCTGTTGACTGTTCCTTGTGTGTGTGTGTGTGTGTGTGTGTGTGCGCGCGCGTGTGTGTGTGTGTAGTAGGAGGACTTGTGTTAGACTACAGGCTTCCGTGGCCTATACGAATTTTTCAGAGCTTTAAAGTTAAATACTGACATGATTACATTCTGTTGAATGATTCTGGCAGGACTATGGACATTGAAATAGAGGCACTGAGCACCTGCATATTTGTTGAATGGTATTACAGTTTTATTTACATAAACTTTATGCTGTGTAGGTAGGTCCTCAGGGAAACATAGGGAGGCATCAATTAAGCTGAGTTTGATATTGGATAACCTGTTAGTTTATTAGTAAACTATGAGTACAAGCAGTGATACTAATGAAATTAATAGTGTCTCCTCTGCTTTAGTCAAAGCAAGTTTATCTTATCTTCTTTCTCTTCAGTTGGAAGATGCTGGCTCAAGTAGTTTAGATAATCTACTAAGTAGATACATCTCAGGCAGTCACCTACCCCCACAGCCTACAAGCACCATGAATCCTTCCCCAGGACCCTCTGCCCTGTCTCCAGGATCATCAGGTAAAGCAAACAGGGGTGTTGCCTTGTTTCTTTAACACTTAAAAAAAAAAAAAACTCTCAGTATCTGTGTTAGTCAGTGTTTTCCAGAAAAACAGTCAGTAGGAAGTATATATATAGAGAGGGAAATTGAGAGAGATTTATTTTAAGGGATTGACTCATGTAATTGGATACTGGCAAGTCCAGAATCTTTAGAGCAGGTTCTGTAGAGCAGGTCAGCAAACCAGAGAGTTTGAGACCAAGGTCGGGAGGCAGAATTCCCTTTTCCAGGGAGCAGGGATTATGAGACATGGAAGAGGACGGGACTCTCTGTCTTGTGTTCTCTCTATTAAAAGAATGTCAGTTGATTGTGTGGGGCCCACCTGTATTATGGACAATAATCTACTTTACTCAAAGTTAACTGATTTAAATGTTAATCCCATCTAAAAAAATAACTTCACAGTAATGCCTATACTGGTGTTTGCCCATATGATGGGGTATCATATCCTAGCAAAGTGACCGCATAAAGTTAACTATCACAGTAACAGATTTTTAAAATTATTATTTGCAGTAATTTTTGTTCATATACAATTGGCATTCTTTAGTTTGTATATCTTATATTTTACAACATAGAGTCAGTTGAAGAGCTTTGGTTTCAACCCAACTTGAAGACACTTAGTAAAATAATGAAAAATTGAAAAATATTTAAAAAACAAGAGTTGAGGAAAGGCAAGTTAATTTTCAAATTGTAATTCTTAAATAAAAACTTAAGTTTATTGGAAACTATTAAAATAGCCATGGTGCCAGGCGCAGTGGCCCAAGCCTGTAATCCCAGCACTTTGGGGAGGCCAAGGCAAGAGGATTGCCTGAGCCCGCAGGTTCGAGACCACCCTGGCTGGGCAACATGGTGAGACCTGGTCTCTACAATAAATCAAAGAATTAGCCAGGTGTGGTAGCACACACTTGTGGTTCCGGCTACTTGGAAGGCTGAGGTGGAAGGATTGCCGGAGCCCAACAGGTCGGCACTGGGGTGGCCATGAGTGTGCCACTGCACTGCAGCCTGGGAGACGGAGTGAGACTCTGACTCAAAGAAAAATAAAATATCCATCCATGGTATGTAGCTCTCTTCCAATATCCCAGTTGTTTTATTGACTCTATTGCCAGGTGATTCAATTGGGATTCTGATGAATGCGTGATTGAAGCACCTCCAATCAAGTTAACAGTCCAGAAGTGATTATTATGTATATTTTTCTGTTGTAAATTAAATGTGACTTCTTTCTTACAGAAAGAGACCACCTACTTATTTCTAGAGGAAGAACAGTTCAAATATAAACGTGGGTTTTGCATAAGTTGCATCATTAACACATTTTTTAAATCACATAATTTTTAAAGTTTAATAAGAATTATTTCAGGACTTCTAAAAAGAATAATTAATGAGAATCAGTAAAATGTCTTATTTTATGACTTGGAGAGATGACAGCTTTCTCTTAATCTGATAGTTTAGTGGTGCTCTGAGGTGCATTCTGAGGTGATGTCTGGGTACAGCTGAGAGAAGTTGGTTGATGTCTATTAATGGTTACTTGCCATCCCTGATTTTGTAACTAGGTCTGATTTCCAAGAATTTTAAAGTTGGGTTATAATCTTGAGTTCTGTAGCAAGTAGATAGAATTCCAAATATTCTTGTATGCATTTATACTCATTTTGACTTTTTTTTTTTTTTTTAAAGGTTTATCCAATTCTCACACACCTGTGAGACCCCCTAGTACCTCTAGTACTGGCAGTCGAGGCAGGTGAGTAGTATGTTATTAGTAACTATTTTCTTTTTATTGAGAAAAACTTTAATTATATATAATAAAAATAGAATGTTACAGTGAGCTCCATTTACTTATCACCCAGCTTGAACAATGATCTGGTTATGGTCAATCTTGCTTCTTCTGTACTTCTGCCAATTCCTTTTCTGATATAGATTATTTCTAAACAAATCTCAGATATCATGTCATTTCACTTGTGACTGTTTTAGTATATATCCTTATCAGTAAGAATTATTAAACTGTATAACCACAGAATTGTCACACCTAAAAAAATTAACAGTTCATTCTTTAATGTCAGTAGAGATTCAGTTAATGTGTAGAGTCCCAGTTCTTGCCATAAATGCCTTTTTAAAAAAGTAAATGATTTCTTTGAATCAGATTCAAATAAACTCATATACATTGCCACCAGTTGATTGTTTGTATTAGTATCAACTTATTTGTTGTAAAATGTAGCTGTTTTTTCTGTATAGAGTTTTTCCTTATTCATCTTCTCATTTAAGTATACTGCCTCCTGTTTTTTGTCCACATTGGTATTTTGGTCAGCAGGTTTGGACAGTTTTAGGTTTGATGTGGAGGAAGAGGGCAGATACTTTATGGTGGTAGTATATGCTTCCACCAGGGGCACATTATGTCTGCTTGGCTTTTGGTTGTTTCGGGTCTTTTTGTTTTTTGGGGGGTTTTCTTCGTTTTTGTTTGTTTGTTTGTTTGGTGACAGCAACCATTAATGATCATTGCTTTAGCTCTATTTTTTTTTTTAACTGATTATAAAATGATATTTTTGTTTGTTGCATTATGCCTTCTTTATTAATTTAGAGTATTTCTGTAAAGAGAAACTTTCTGTCATCAACTTGGGTTGTAGGAAGACAGGCTAAATGGATTATTTTTATTTACCTGCTTTCATGGCAGTGAGTCGATTCCTAGTGCCATGAGTGACTCCAACAGTTACCAGTGAGTTTTATTATTATTACCTTTTGAACTCATATATTTCAGCATATTTTATTATGTTTTAATGCATTATAGATGTTATTTTTATTGATGGCTTAAATTATTCTTTCTTTGTTCTGTCAGAGCTTTTTAAAGTTTGCTCCTTAGTTCTTTGGTATAATCACAGTGGTCTGTTGAAAACTCCCTTGTTTCCTGTGAAACAGTGCTTCAGGTTCACTTTGTACATTTCTTACCTCAGACTGGAATCAACCATTTTTCCAAGAAATTCTGGTCATGTTATTGGGAAAATAGTATTTGAGGATAATCTTCTGGGTACTAGGGGCATTAATTGCTACTGAGTTGTTTATTGTTTTTTAGACCTTTCTGGTGGACAGAGGTAAGAAATAGGCGTGTGCACATATGTGTGTAAGCTAAAATACAATAAAAATGGAATTTTTTACTCTTGCCTGTTTTGAATAATTTAGTATAATGCAAGAAGTATTTTATTTGAATTATTATGTGACTGCTTTTTATATGTATATGCATTTTGAAGATTGGGCTTATTAAATATTGGCTTGACTTTTTAATTCTACTTTAAATAGTCAGTGCTTTTAGAGGAAAAATACAGCCGGAGTGAAAAAAGTACATTCTCAGTAGCAATACAGTCTTAGCCATTATTCACTTCTCTTAACAGTGGTTTTAGATGGAAAATTAGTCTTGCCTATCATTACATTGAATCAAATAAGGATGTTTCAGGTCGTTTACTACCTTTATCTTCTTCTCCTCCCAATTTCTGGTTCCCAAAAGTCAAAAGAGATTTTGAACCACTGTTATTGTTGTATGCTTTAGATGTTTGGGGAGGTACAGAAGGGTCAACTTTTTTTTATAAAGAGCAATCATTGGCATTCTACAGTGCTGGCCTGGGAAAATGATTGTGTACTAGGCTCCTTAAATGATTTCCTATAAGTGCCTTAGACCATAAAGTGTGTTGTTAGATTCTTCTAAAAGTTTGACCTCCATTTTTTAAAAAAGAGTTTGAAACTAGTCTTATGCCACACTCCTCTTTTATTTTATTTTTTTTTTGAGTTGGAGTCTCACTCTGTCGCCCAGACTGGATTGCAGTGGCATGCTCCCGGCCACCGCAGCCTCGACCTGCTGGGCTCCGGCAGTCCTTCCTCCTCGGCCTTCCAAGTAGCTGGAACTACAGGCGCGTGCTACCATGCCCAGCTAATTTTTTTGATTTATTGTAGAGATGAGGTCTTGCCAAGCTGCCCAGGAGGGTCTCAAACCCGCGGGCTCAGGCAATTCACTCACCTCGGCCTCCCAAAGCTCAGGATTACAGGCTGAGCCACCGAGCCCAGCTGCCACACTCCTCTTAACTGCATTATGAAGTATCCTTATCTTTTACATGTTAATTGTCGTCTTCACTTCAGTGAAAACTACTTTTCTTTTGTTTTTGTTTTTTTTTGAGCTGGGGTCTCACTCTTCGCCCAGGCTGGAGTGTGGTGGCACTCCACGGCCACCACAGCCTCAACCTACTGGACTCAGGCAATCCTTCCACCTCAGCCTTCCAAGTAGCTGGAACCACAGGCATGCCCCATTGCTCCCAGCTAATGTTTGTTTTGTTTTGTTTTGTTTTTTGTGGCAACAAAGTCTTGCCATGTAGCCCAGGCTGGTCTCAAGTCCATGGGCTGACAGTTCTCTTGCCTCATCCTCCCAAAGTGCTGGGATTACAGGCGTGAGCCACCATGCCTGGCTTACTTTTCATATAATTGTTTTTATTTAGAATATACAGTCAGACATATGTAACCTTTACTTGTTATTTTTTAATAGCTGTGGATCATCAGGCAGAACTGCTGAGAAGACAAGTCTTAGTTTCAAATCTGATCAAGTGAAGGTCAAGCAAGAACCTGGTACTGAAGATGAAATATGTAGCTTTTCAGGATCTGTGAAGCAAGAAAAGACAGAAGATGGCAGGAGGAGTGCTTGCATGGTAAGCTCCCAGTAGGGTCTGGCAGGGATTTAAGGAAGACACTTCATTTATTCTTCCATCTCTGAGTATATTGAGACTAAGTAGTGGTTCTAGGAACATTGATGTATCTTTGAGCTTTTGTGCCTGGTATAAACCAAGTAACTTTTTATTTTTTTAGATTAGAAAATACAGTTGAGGCTGGGCTCGGTGGCTCACCCTCTAATCCCAGCACTTTGGGAGGCCGAGGCGAGTGAATTGCCTGAGCCTGCGGGTTCGAGACCCGCCCGGGCAACTTGGCGAGATCTCGTCTCTACAACAAATCAAAAACTAGCCAGGCGTGGTAGTGCGTGCCTGTAGTTCCGGCTACTTGGAAGGCTGAGGCAGAAGCATCGCCGGAGCCCAGCAGGTTGAGGCTGTGGTGGCCGAGAGTGTGCCACTGCACTCCAGCCTGGGCGACAGAGTGAGACTCCAACGCAAAAAAAAAGAAAAAAGAAAATACAGTTAATTAATAAAGTAAATTAGAGAGCGAGAGATTGAAAGAGGAGATTCACCTCCCCAGGATAGGAGAAGGGGCCAAAACCAGGAAGTATGGCGACAGCCATTGCTCAAAGAGCACATGGCCACACCAGAGTCTTGCAAGGCAGTGGCAGCGACGGTCTGACGATGGCCGAGATAGCTTTTTCTAGCTCAGCTTTTTCATCTGAGAATCAGCTTTAACTAATGAGAAAAAAAAGTTAATTGTATTAAGTCATTTGAAATTATCTTTGAATTGTATTTAGTCAAAATTTTTGCCATGATACTACCTCAGGTTCTGTCATGTTCTGAAATTGTTAATTTGTAGTCACATTGACTCTCAGGCCACAAAAGATCCTTGGCATTGTCTCGAACCTGTGATCTCAGCATTAAGATTGCTGACACAAAAGAGGTTTATTGATGAAAGAGTTTTGTGATGGGAAGATTGTCTTTTGGCTTATGAATTATTAACCACTCTAGAGTTCGTTGGATGGAACATTTTATAAAATTTCTAATATAGAATGAAGGAAAGCTAAGCTCTTTTTTGTTTAGAAATCTTGATTTTTGTTTTTTCTTCCTGCCCAGACTTCTGTCTGACCTTTTACATGGTTGGCATGTAGGAATGTCATCTCAGGGTATTAATTAGTGTGTTTAATACAGTATGTACGGATTAAGAGAGCAAGACTTACCTTGAATTTAGAGCAGTGTTGACTCTTTATCCAGAACTTGATTTGAAAAGTACCCCCATATAAAATGTGTGCGAAGAATAATGAAAGATTTCTTTTACATTGTCACAATCTTCCCATAATAGTAGAATGAAGCCGGGCTCGGTGGCTCAGCCTGTAATCCCGCGCCTTGGGAGGCTGAGGTGAGTGGATTGCCTGAGCCCGCGGGTTCGAGACCCGCCTGGGCAGGCGAAACCTCATCTCTACAATAAATCAAAAAAATTAGCCAGGTGTG
>CAUYQG010081903.1:0-14746 GCA_963574415.1 Tarsius wallacei
TGATCGCCCAGACTGGAGTGCAGTGGCCGCTCCCGGCCACCGCAGCCTCGACCTGCTGGGCTCCGGCGATCCTTCCGCCTCAGCCTTCCGAGTAGCCGGAATTACAGGCGCGCGCTACCATGCCCGGCTAATTTTTTTTGATTTATTGTAGAGATGAGGTTTCGCCTGCCCAGGCGGGTCTCGAACCCGCGGACTCAGGCAATCCACTCACCTCAGCCTCCCAAGGCGCGGGATTACAGGCTGAGCCACTGAGCCCGGCTTAAAAATAGTAGTTTTAACAGATATAATAATTAGCCATATGCTGAACACTAGGAAAACAGGTCAGATATACAAACTCTGACTATGAGGCAATGAAATTTGAATGCTGAAAAAAAAAATGTCAGATCCACACTAATTTGCATAGTTTTAAAGTGATGCTAAGTGCCATGTGCTAACAAATTAATGAGGACAGTCATTTCTTCCAATTATCGTCTCATATTATAAGTTGCTTTGTTATTAATTTTATAGCTAGTATTTATTAAGCACTTACTGTGTGCTAGGCTAAAAGACTGACATTTAACCAGAAGGCAAGGCAGTGTATGTCAGTTGGTGTCCTTTTTGACTGGTGGAACATTGGTCCCAAAGGTTAAGTGTACACAGCTATTAAGAACAGAGCGATTCTCCTATTTAGTTTCCAATTTAGTTTCCAAATACTCCCACTGATACTTATCCCTAGTCACATCACACTCTTCTAATCACTTAAAGTTTATAAAACATATTTTCTTCATATTATGGAGAATTTGAGGGCACCAACTAGTATCAGGCAAACTTGTATACCTCGAGGTTGTGCAGTTCAGTCATGCCAATAAGCAGAGAGATGCTATGTGCAAAATATTTTTACTTACAATAGCACCAAAATAGAAAATTCCTAAAAATAACATTAAATAAAAATATGTAGGACCAATATGCAGAAAACTTTACAGCTCTACTGAGGAACGCATAGAAATGGAACAAAAATAGAGACAAACTATGTGGCCAAAAATGAAAAGTGGATATTGAAAAAAGATTCAGTTCTCTTCGAATAAATGAGGCTGAGGTGAGTGGATTGCATGAGCCCGGGGGTTCGAGACCCACCTGGGCAACTTGGTGAGACCTCATCTCTACAATAAATCAAAAAATTAGCTGGGCGTGGTAGCGCGCACCTGTAGTTCCAGCGACTTGAAAGGCTGAGGCAGAAGGATTGCCTGAGCCCAGCAGGTTGAGGCTGCGGTGGCCGGGAGCAGCCACTACACTCCAGTCTGGGCAACAGAGTGAGACTCCAACTCAAAAAAAAAAAAAAAGTTGCAGCTTTGCTGCAATTCTAATCAATAGTCTAATCAGTTGCTTTATGGGGGGAAGTGAGAGATTTTGAAACATGACAAGATGATTCTAAATTCACTTGGATGAATCAATAAGATAAGCCAATAATATTTTGAAAAATAAAGTTTTATTTATTTAGTTAGTTATGTATTTATTTATATTACATTTTGCAGTAGAGAAGACTTTCCTAGACAGATATTGTGCTGTGTTATAAACAATAATTAAACACAGTGTGGTCTGGCCACAGGGCACAGAAGATTGACCAATCCAGTAAAATGAAAGCTGACAAATGCCACCAACCTCCAGGGGCCCCAAACTCTGACCAACTTCATTCTATACAGGAAATCATCAGAGGAAATCAGTCCAAAATATGGGCACAGAATTAAGTGGGAAAATGTTTGTTGTACTTTATTTTACTTTAAAATGTAGAAATTGTATAAAGCTTAAAAATATCTACCAGTATGGAAAGTTGTTATATATAGTCACAGGATAAAATAGACAACAATTTATATAAAATTTCTGAAGCATAATGTAGAAGAATACTAAATATTTTTATGTCTTATATATATTATATATACTATTTAATAAAACAGTGTTACAAATAAAAAAATTCAGTTAATATTTATATGATCACAGGTTGAGGGTGTTAGCTAAACATAAATTAACAGAAGAAATTTAAATGGAAAAAAATGAAAACACTTGATGATTTCAACTTTTTAAGTAAAAAGTATATCAAAACCTATAATAAAATTAACAACCAAAGAATAAACTCAGTACAATATTGAAACAAAATGAGAGGCCATATAAAGAGCCAATATTAAATAAGAAACTAAAACAGATGGTCACATAAAGGAAATACAATGGTAAATAAATATTTTTAAAATGTCTAAACTCACTGATAAATGCTAATTAAGACAAGGAAAATTCATTTTTGCATGCTAAAATAGATTACTTTTTTAAAATTAATTTTTTATGATATATAGTGAAATGGTATTTTAGCTGGAGTGGAAACTGGTATAAACTTTCTGGATTAGTCATGACTATATATATGTAAGATATATTATTTATATATATTTTGTTTTGCTAGTCTACCTTAAAACTATAATAATCAGACACTGAAAAAAATAATTACTTGAGGGTTTAAAAACTACATTACAATGTTTTCTTTATTAGTAAAATGTTAGAAGCAAGTTCAATGTCAAATAATAAGAGTGATCAAGTTATTATATATCCACTGATTAAAATACAATGCAAGTAATATAAGCTTTAAGTTATATTTAGAAAGAGTAGAGGATTGGCCAGACATGGTAGATCATGCCTGTATTCCCAGTACTTTAGAAGGCCGAGGTGGAGGATTGCTTGAGGCCAGGAGTTTGAGACAAGCCTGGGCAACATAGCAAGACCCCGTCTCTATAAGAAATTTTAAAAATAGCTAGCTATGGTGGCACACACCAGTAGTCCCAGTTATTCAGAGGCTGAGGCAAAAGGATTGCCTGAGCCCAGGAGGTCAAGACTACAGTGAGTAGTCATCATGATTGTGCTACTGCACTCTAGCTGGTCGACAAAGAAAGAAAGAAACAGGAAAAGAAGGGAAGGAGGGTGGGAGGGTGGGAAGGAAGGAAGGAAGGAAGGAAGGAAGAAAAGGAGGAAAGAAGGAAGAAGAGAACGAAAGGAGAGAAAGGAAAGGAAGGAAGCAGAGGATGTTACAGAAGAAAGTTAAAGTTTCATCTTTAAAGTTTTATGAACAACAGGATCTTAATTATGATAAAAACCTGGATACATGTTTAAAATTATACATACTTTAATAGGAAAGAAAGGTTATTAAGTTACTGACTGTTAAGAGATATTTTATGGACAGAGAAATTATAGGTAGTTATTTTCTTTTTATTTTCCTGCCTTTCCTTGAACGTCTGCAACAAGCTGCATTGTGTATACAATTAGAAAAAAGTAGCTAAAGTACACTAGTGTCTTTTAAAAAATATATCTGTAGTTCTGGCATTGCCTCTCCTTCCTCTCCCATAAGCCTTAGCTGTTTCTGCTCCAGGACTCCTCTTGGTGGAAGGTTCTCTAGAAAGTCGGCATTCTTTCCCAAGTTCTTCCCTGTTTTACATCCTATTATGGATTGAATAGTGTTTCTCCAAAATAAATATGTTTTAAAGCTCTAAGCCCCAATGTGATGGTATTTGGAGATGGGGCCTTTGGGTGGTGTTTAGGTTTAGATGAGGGCTCTCACCAGCAGGACTAATGCCCTTATAGGAAAACACTAGCGAGCTCGTTCTCTATCATCCAAAAAGCGGCCCTCTAAAACCTGCAAGAGGGATTTTCCCAGAAACCAACCATGCTGACACCCTAACCTCAGACTTCCAGCCTCCAGAACTATGAGAAAATAAACTTCTGTTGTTTAAGTCACCCAGTCTGTGGTATTTTGTTTTGGCAGACAGAGCAGGCTAATACACAGCCCCAGACCAAGCTGGAGCAAAGCAATCTCAGATTTCCTCAGTGGGAAAAAGGATGGTTCCTCCTACCTGAAATCTAGTATCCAACCTGCATTTTAAACAATCTCCAAGTCTTCAGTTTGGTACTTTCTCCTCAGGCTGCTGAGCTCAACATCATTCTCTTTCTTCTCTCTCTGGGCTTCTCCCTGGCCCTCCTTCTTATGGGACTGCTGAACAACTCATCACCATCAACGTATTCAGTTTTCCCCACTTCTTCATATAACATGTAAGCACTGAGGCCATCTGAATTCCAAAAGATGACAGTAGTCAGAGGATCTTTATGAGGATAATTTAATAGACTAAGAGAATAATCTGTGTGAATAATCACACATGATTGATTTCTGAGAACAATCAAATGTACTCCTTTCTGCAAGTTTGTTATTAGCAAGTGAGAATAAAGTGAGATTTCACTGTCTCTGAGCAGAATGAATATTTCTCATGTCCTTTGTGTAATCATCTGGGTAGAATAAGTACTTGGAAGTCATGTGTCTCTAACACAGGAAATATTGACCACAAAGCTAGGGAAAGAGAAGGGAACGGTGTTTCCATTTGCATTATGGAATTGTTGCTGCATTGGACTAGGTGAGTGGATGCGTCTGTCTTGGAATCCCATGTTTAACACGCACAAATATTTCCAGATTGCCCAAGGCAGGGTCAAACATGACCCCCTCTTCACAGCAAAGAAGGCTTTAAGTGTAAAGTGCCTCCTATTTCTCCTACTTCACAGAACTCACATGCACTAAGCATAATCATCAAGAGTTCAGCACGACTTTAAGTTGAGCATTCTGTTTTCCTCAGTGCAATGACTGACTACCATGTGTACCTTTTGAACACTGCATTTTGCTCTTTGCATTAAGAGCTCTTCTATAGCCAAGATGTAACCAGACATACAGCATGGGCAGCCCTCCTCAGTAAAGCAGAAACTGGTTTCTGCTTACAAGCAGAGCTTTCACATTTCCCCTCCTGACCTTGCATGTATTATTTTGAATGTAATGTATTTTTAAATTGCTCCACCATTTTAAAAATGTAAAGGAGAGCTGAATTAAATATTATTTGTGGCATACCCAGTTTGCAAAGGACCTTTAAATCTGATCCCTTATATCAGGTCGATGCCTGAATCCTATTACTTGAGATTGCAAATGACTGAGTTTGCAAAATTGTAGATGCACATTTAGAGACAGCTTCAAAAATTCAGCCCATAATGTTAACTTTGTTTGAAAAGATCTTGATTTTCCAGGAAGCAATCTCAAGCCATTCTGCCTGTTCCCTAAATTTGTCTCTGTCATGGCTAATGTATTAATAGCCTATGGATGATTCTGCAGTTGGCTCTTTAAAAACCATAGTCTAGGGTCAAAATGAATTCCTGACCAAATAGAAGGGGTCCATTTTTGAAGCAAAATGTAGAATATATTCCAGAACAGGTGAGATGTATAGAGCTTTAATTTAGGTAGGAAGTATAAAAGTATTCATTCCAGTCACATTATTTCAACGTAACTAAACTCTACTTTCACCTCCTGCTTATCCGCCCTACATCCTCCACACCCATGGCTGCTACCAGGCTGAGATGGGAATCTAGAACTCAGATACATGAGGTGCTTCTGTCTTAAGTGAAATTAGTACTTCTCTGAATGGGCATATGCACATGTGGTTCACATGTGTGTACAATACCCATACACACAAACATTCACAATCGACAATATTTTCAGAAAATGCAATCATGCCATCAAAATGTAAAATAAAATACAATAGAATGAGGCCAGGCAACCTCACTATACTAAGTGAGCCTGACTCAGACTGAGGATTGGGCTCTGAGACCTGGTAATTAACCATCAAACTCTGTAGAGTCTGAGCATCAGGTGGCCAAAAATGCCAGAACGTGGTGATATTTCTCTGCTCTAAAGCTACGCTCAAATAATGTGCAAAATGTAACATCTGAGGTTCATACTAATGAAGAAAAAACAGAACAAGTAGTCCAAGACAGAAGTAGTTGCATGTAGACAGGAGGTTGTATGTAGACAGAGGTAGAGTCTTTATGTTCTAAATTAAACAGGCAAAAAATAAGGACCACAGAGAAGTGTATTGTTTATCTATTTCTTTGTAGCAAATTACTGCAAAACTGAGAAGCTAAAAACAACAAATATGTGTTATTTCACTGTTTCTGTAGGTCAGGAATCTAGGTACAACTCAGCTGGGTGCCTCTGTCCAAGGTTTCTCAGAAGTCTTCTATCAAAGTGTTTCCCTGAGCTGCAGTCTCATATGAAGACTTGCCTGGAGAAGGATCTACTTACATGACTCTTGGTAGAATTCAGTAACCTACTGGAACTAAGCTGTTGGGCCATTAGTTCTTCAGTGGCTTTTGGCTAGTGATCTCCCTCTTTTCTTAACACATGGACCTCTCAATAGAGTAGCTCACAATCTGGCACCCTGCTTTGGGAAAACAAGCAAGAGAGTATACCTTAAACAAGTATTATAATACAATAATAATACAAGAAAGAAAGGGATTGGCAGTAGTGGGAAACTGCCAGGGGAAGGAGGTGTGGGATTGGGAAATTGCCAGGAGAGGGAGGGCACACCTTATCAACAAGGATACCTGCAGAATGAACATTTGTACACTTAACCCTGAATTATACCCCACATCTTTAAAATTAAAAAAAAAATTAAAGATGGTATACCCAAAATGAAAACCATTGTCTGTTTGTAACCTAATCTCTAAAGTGAAACCTCATTACCTCCACCATGTTCTATTCACTAGAAGCAAGTCACTAAATGCAGCCTGCAGTCAAGGGGAGAGGAGCACAGAATGGCAAGATTTCTAGAAGGCAGAGATCATTAGGGACCATCTTGGAGGCTGCCTACCACAAGGAGAAAGTAAGTATTAACTATAAATAGATTGCCATATGTTATAGGTGGGACTATGTACAATAGCATACATTTTTGGTAATATTTTGAATAATAGGTATTGATAGTCAAATGTGCATATTTTGATGTAACAATTCCTCTTCTAGTAGTGATTAAACAAAAATATTAAGCCCTATTACTAATTCACCTCCACCGCTAAGAAATATGCACCTAAGGAATATTACATTTATTTTCTAGAGTAGGGTGAGGGTGATAGATGGAGAGTAAAGGAAAAAGGACTGATCATTCTATATAAGAAAAGTTATGATATTTTGCAGGGAGGATGTGAATGTAGGGGGAACTCTGGAAGGGGATATGCAGTGGACAATAAACCCATATGAAAGAAGAGTTTTGGAACCCATGAAAAGAAAAGGAGAAGGTAAGAAAGTAACTCTCATGCTAGGCAGTACTTTGGAAAGACAGATATGGACAGAGGAGTTTTAGGAAAACTCAATGTGTGTTGTGTGATGCGATGCTTCTTTGAAATCTCCTTCAAGAAAGAGTTCAGTAAAAAAGTTATATTGCTCTGAAAATGCTTTCAGAGTTGAATTTTGGTCATATTATTGAAATGTGACACTGTTCTGAGCCTGGGAAAAAGATCATCAAGTTTTTATCTAAGTTACCTAGCACACTGGTCTAAAAAATAACCCTAGACAGTAAATAACTATGGGGACAAGCCGGGATCAGTGGCTCAGCCTGTAATCCCGCGCTTTGGGAAGCTGAGGTGAGTGAATTGCCTGAGCCCACGGTTCCGAGACCCGCCTGGTTAACTTGGTGAGACCTTATCTCTACAATAAATCAAAAAAATTAGCCAGGTGTGGTAGCGCGCGCCTGTAGTTCCAGCTACTTGCAAGGCTGAGGCGGAAGGATCGCCGGAGCCCAGCAGGTCGAGGCTGCGGTGGCTGGGAGCGGCCACTGCATTCCAGTCTGGGCGACAGAGTGAGACTCCAACTCAAAAAAAAAACAACAAAAAACTATGAGTACAAATATTAATAAAATCTTTATTTATGATAATGAAAAATAGGAAAAATTTAAATTTTCAATAAAAATGAAATCGTAATAAAGATGTATCTTTGCATAATAAAATGTCACATAGATAATTAAAATTATGGTTATAAAGATTTTATAATGACAAAAATAGAATAGAACATTCAGAGTAGAAAGGTAGATTACACAAATTCACATGTATATGTTTAGGCTATATATAAAAGAAAATATGCAAACAAAAAGAGACTTGGAAAAATAAAACCATGAAAGATTGGAAAAGAAAAATCATCTTGAAAAGACTTTTTGTATGTCTTCTTTTTCCATATCACTCCTCTCTCATTTGTTTTTTGTTTTTTTTTTATTTATTGTTGAAGTCTCACTCTGTCGCCCAGGTTGGAATGCAGTGGCATGCTCTTGGCCACCGCAGCCTCGCCCTGCTGGGCTCAGGTGATCATTCCTCCTCACCCTTCCAAGTAGCTGGAACTACAAGCGTGTGCTACCACAACTGGCTAATTTTTTTATTTATTGTAGATTCGAGGTTTCGCCAAATTGCCCAGGCTGGTCTCAAACCCCTGGGGGCTCAGGCAATCCTCTCACCTCGGCCTCCCAAAATGCTGGGATTACAGGCTTGAGCCACTGTGCCCAGCCTAATCCTACCTTTTTTAAACGGCATTTTCCTAAGACCTCCAATTTCACACACATGGAAGGATGCTTTGCTTTTCCATTCTTCCTACTCCCTTTCATGGTCTTTCTGAAAGAGCATATGAGAAGCTTCCATCACACGCATCACTAGAATTCCACAGTGTGCAGACTGACCTTAAAAGAAGTTCATTAGAGACCTAGAGCCCATCCTATTCCTACTCGTCAGCCACTTTTCACCCCCTGCCAGTCATCACACCCTATCGTGGTCTGATCTAAAACTACTACTACATCTGTTGACTTCTTAAAGGGTTCCTAACTCTCAAAATCAGACCACATTGCAATCTAATTCCTCAGAAAAGGGGTAAGAATTATAATCCCTGACATTTTATAGTAAAGTACGCTACCAGATAACTTTCCTTCAGTGATGCTAAAAAGAGGAACTGGAAAAGTAACCTATTCTTTCAGAAGAGATAAAAATTAAGGGGGGAAAGGGAGAGAAATTAGTAAAGAGACGGCATTGGAGACATTCTTTTCCTCTTTCACAATACGATACTGGTGAGTGTCATCAGAGAGCAGAGGCACTTAGAGGTCAGCTCAGTTGCACAGAGTATTCAGGAAGGCCAAATATGCCTATGACTTATTTGACAGAGATGCTCAAAGAGGGTGAATACCTAGGAAAAATTGGGGTCACAGGGCAAAGCTGTGAACTCGAAGTATTCACGTTGTATGCACAAAGGAAAAAATTTGCCCCTGCAGGATGTGCCTGTCTGTTAAATATCTCCCAAGGGAAGAGTGAGAATGCTATTCATTTGCAGCTCAGTAGGATATTAAAAAAAAAGACAAAAATTTTTCTCCCATGACAACATTTCTGCCCAAGCAGAGCCTAGGAAGAATGAAGGGACTACGTTAAGGACACTTAATCCATCTATGTGCTCTCTCTGCAGGTTCTAATTTCTGAAGCATTTGGGGTATTAAATAGGAAGCATTAAACAGGCCTGATGATCACCTGATGACCAGGAATCAAGTGAGTGGAAGGGTCACATATAAAGAAGGAGCATTCGTGTCAGCTATCTTTCTTCTTGGGGCATGAAATTGATGGCTGAGTCACTCCATGGTGTAAGATTTTTAGGTGAACTCTCTTGATAGAGTTAAAACATCTGGAATTCTAGATAGAGAGAAATTAGTAAAGAGAAGGCATTGGAGACATTCTTTTCCTCTTTCACAATACCATACAGGTATTCATTTCTAGATAGAACTCTTACTGACACAATAAATACCATGCCCTATGCCCTGCCTAACCCACAAACAAAGTGGGGCACTAATGAAGAAATTGACAATAATGATAGCATCTTACAATTCCCAACTCACTTTTACAATCATTACAGATTCATCACCACAGATGACGGAGATGTATGGTGTCCATTCTTTCCTCCTGCACCCCTGGCAGAAATCACTTCTGAAACACAATATCCTTTCACATAATTTCCCCTCTAAGCTACTACTTGCCATCAGCTAAGAGTAGCATGGGAGAAGAAGCCCAACACTCATGAAGGATCTATCCCTTAGACATCTGCAAATGTTCAGATTATGAGTAACAACATTTGAACAATATTTCTTCTTAATCATATGGTTACTATATTTGTCTACATACCACAAGTTAAAAGTCTTCTTAACATCACCTCTTATTTCAATGTCTTGTTTTTAGCATCATTGTTTCCCCTCAACATTCCCCACCATCCTCAACACCTCACTCTACACTCTCTCTCCCAAAGCAGTAGTTTTAGGGTATTTTGCTGTTTTGTTTTTATCACTTCATAATAATTACGACTCAACAAAGAGTAAAGGACAACCACATTAGGTTGAGGTATAGACCCATTCAGTTGTTTATATATGCCCGTCAGCATGCAGGCTCAGCATACATGGTATTCACATTTGTGCCTCAGCAAATATGACCAATGTTATATTCTTGAGAACTGCCAATAAATGTGGTACTTAAAGACTTATAATTTTACAAACTATAAGCCTGTAATGAAGTGAAATTGTCAAGTATCCACTCAATCACATCTAGTCCATTCAATAACTCTTGCAATTGACAAGAAAAATATTGTTGCTACTTGATGGATGAGGAGATCACAGATTGAAGTGACCCCATTTAGGCCAAAGCTTGCTCTATACCTAGATAAATGCACATTTTATCTTTTCTCAAGGAGGTAGCAAGTTGTATTTCCACTCCTAACCTATGCTAACCATGTTTCTTCAACATAAGTGGTTTAGACAATCTTGAATTGTCTTTTGTGGAAAAAATGGTTTATGTAAAATGAGCTCTTCCTCTGTGACTCCTATGACATCTAATAGAATAATCATGACAATTATACATCAGAAAAGGAGAAGTGATCATTACAAAAATGGAATATTCAGCTACTACTTCCTTGCCAGCATATACTTCTCCATGGGGGCATATATGAAAGAAGCACAGAATGGAGGAGAGACAAAACAATGATCAGGACCTGGAGCTTCATTATTTCTGCTACACAAAGGGAGGGGGAGGGGAACAGCAGCTGGAAACTTTTTGTCTTGCACTTTGCAAAAGACAGGAAAATGCTGCCCCTCATCCACTTAATTTAATTTCCTTTAGAATCAGTGACATGGTTTAACCAGCCTACTGTGCTTTCCTTCTCAAGCAACTTGACTTCCTGGTTGGCTGTCTCAATAATTTGTTCCAAAAACAGCAGAGGTTTTTTTTTTGTTGTTTGTTTGTTTGTTTTAAGAAACTTCTGTGTGATGACACACTGAGAAACTGGACCAGCTCAGCTGAGCAAAGCCTGTGGTTTTATAGCTAGAATATCAGAGAAACAAATACTTCTTTTTTTGCCCTATTCTATTGAAAAAATCTTAATAGTTCCAAATGCAGACCAAATAATAGTTGTAATAATAGTTACAGATAAAATAATGGTTGGTCTGTAAGGGGCAAACCTACCAGGATAATCAAGGTGTTGCAATGAGAGCAATACTTCCAATAATCTTTTTTCCCCCAGCTGCTCTAAACTGTATACTACAAAACACAGTTGATTTTTACAGTATTCCTAGGCAATCATCAATTTTAATACCGGACATAGTTTTGCACATTCAGTGGGGACTGGCTGAAGACATTGCTTCCAGAGATGTTGGTGTGAATGTGTGTATGCACAAGGTACTTTTCACCATCATCCCCAACACACAAACAAAATACCCTTATGTTGTATAAGGCATAAATAGCTGGAACATAAGTTTTTAAGGGTACTGACATAAGATATTTAAAAAGAAATGTGAAATGTGTACCACTTTCAAACATTTTTTTAGTTGAGCTTATGATTAAGCATACTATACACTTGTACTTGCTGTGTGGTTCCTAATCTCTATTCCTTTGGTCATTACCTCTGCTAAAATGAAAGCAAGATACAAACAAGAAACATTTTCACATTATAACAGAGAAGCAGAATAGGAAATTTTATATTAAACTTATTGCAAACAAGATAAAAAATAGTATGCATGTATAAAGAAACACCAATTAATAAAGTGATTTCTGATTGGGGAAAGGGATAATTTTCCATTTGAAATGTATTTACTGTTATAAAAACGTTCTTCAAATAGGCACTACAGAGGTAGTTCTGAAGATTTTATCAGGTATGACATGAGAAAAGCATTCTGTAGTGAAATAAATTTGGGAATCAATAACGTAAAGTGTGGCAGACTTCTTCATTCAGAGCTTCTTCAGAGTCTTTATATCCTAACATGTGTCATGAGTCTCCAGGAGTATAGAGTAGGATAATTTTTACCTGAATTTATTTGACCATAGAAACACCTATGAAAGAAGAAACATCTGCAGAACTATTGTTCTTTGGAGTACAATTTGGGAAATACTGTTTTTAAGAATATGTACATAATACACATATTTTTCCAAAAAGAGGTGAAGTTTGTACATAGCTTAGGTCAACTGATCGTGACCCTTCTCTCAGTGCTCTCTAGCCCAGTGCCTCTCAAATTTTAATGTGCACACAAATCACCAAGGAATCATGTTAAATGCAGATTCTAGTCCCATAAGTCTTGATAGGACCTGAGATTCTGCATTTCTGACAAGTTCCCATTGATACTGATGCTGCTGTTCCACAAACCATTCTTTGAGTAGTAAAGGGTTAGAATTCATTTGTCTTTAAGTGCTGAAAGTGTCCAGTATTATCCAGAGTGCTATGCTGTGTGATCATTCTTTATCCAAGAGAGTGATGAATATGCAGACGGAGCTTACCAGTAAAACCTGTTGGGTGTGATGCGTTCATGCATGAGTTGCCACCGTCTTCCAAAGTCCATAGAGCTGTAGAGCTGCAAAACAATGAAGTGAGGAGAACATAAGTCTTGAGAAACATTGTTGAACATGAATACAGGGGTCTTCCTTGGGTGATTCCAAAACCACAGTGCCTAACCACTGAAGTAGGCATCTAATTTATCCAGATTAAAAAAGTAGAAATACAACTTTACCATGCTTATTACAGTACCTTCTAGCACCAAGTAGGTGCTCAATATACATCCACTGAAAATCTACTTCCAGTGGTCATCACTGTCTCCTTTAGGGTAAATCCTTCAGTAAAATTATATCTTGGGGGTTTTTCCCTCAAATTTCATGTCATCTCTAGCTACACTTAAAACAATTCTGCAACACTTATTTTAAAACTATTTTTTCAACAACTCTTACATATAAGGCACTCTGAGGGCCATGAAGATAAGGGAGAGGCAGATTTTGTGCTCCCAGAAAAAATGGGACATACATGCAAAAATGCTCATCAGCTGACATATGAGCCAATATTACATGCAAAATATTGTGCTCTTTCACTTTTATCTCTTACTGTTCTTATGTATCATCCAAATGAAATGAAGCTTCCCAATGCCACCAAAGAGACCAGGCTGTTTTACAGTCCCACATGTTTGCAAGATGGCAAAGATAGGGCTCTCTTAAGTCTACATAAAATTTACCCATTCACTGAAGACCAGAAAAAAATGTGGCTTTCTGCAACAAAGCCTTTTCTGGCCATTATAGCCCACTTATCTTTCTTCCTTGTCATTGTTCATTTCCACTAAACACTTATGTAGGGTAATATATGGTTATGTCATTTAGATTTGTCTGTGTTATTTAGTGTGTTTATATTTCTTGATTACATATAAAGTGTTCATTAAATATTAAACAGGCAGGTAATGATGAATAGCAACTCAAAGGAGAAAAATTCCCAGGTGATCCCCAGGACTTTGGAAAAATTAAAAGAAAATCCTTGCATGGCTAATGGAGTCAGATTCTGTGTTCACCTATTTTATGACTATAGAGTCTGACCTTTTATAATTCATCAGGGATAGGCTAGCATTCATATAAGTGACTACCTAGGATTGTTGAGTTTACTTTTAACTGAATACCTGGAAGTGCAATACCTGAATCTGACTGTCAGTGGAATAATAATAATGATGATGATAATAATTCCACCATGTTGCTCTTTAACATACATTTGAGCCTTATAACAATCCTAAAAGCAAGGTAGAGTAGCTATTACTGACTTAAACATCCCTGCTCTCAAATATCCTCTGATCTGCCAGGTAGAATTAAGAGCTCTCTCCACAGGGCACCACTGCATTTACCATCTGCCTCTATGAAGCTGTTCACAGTAAAAGCTATCACTGGTTTGCACTTGTCTCCTGCTGCTAGACTGTGAGTCCTAAGAGGGGCAGAGATCATGTCTTATTCACCTTTGTACATCAGAGGCTATACAATGCTGGACAAATAACAGGTAAACACACAAACATAGGTAAACAGGTAAACCTCCCATTCCATGCTCAATTAAATTTAATCTTGGAGAAGTTAAGTGTTGGTCAAAGAAACTAGGATTTAAGTTTTCTGATGCCTGGCTCAAGTCTTCATTCATGCAGTCATGATGCTGTTTATCATGAGAAATCCACGACATTTATGCTTTTCCCACAAATTTTAACAGGGGGGGAAATTGAAAAAGCTAGAAGAAGGCGGCCCTCAAGCTTATAGAAATGAGACCAGGTGAAATATATTCCTGTGATCACAACCCTAATAGCTGCTCACCTACAGGGATGCTCTCTCCAGCACACCACACCAAGATAACTTTGCTATCTGTAAAGTTCTAGATCAATAATCTTACAACTCAGGCAGAAATAATTTTTTGCATGAACTCCTAGTAATTTATTTTCTTTTATTTTTTTTTAGAGTTGGAGTCTCACTCTGTTGCCCAGGCTGGAGTGCAGTGGCATGCTTATGGCCACCGCAGTCTCAACCTGTGGGCTCAGGTGATCCTTCTGCCTCAGCATCCCAAGTAGTTGGGACTACAAGTGCATGCTACCACACC
>CAUYQG010081918.1:0-26812 GCA_963574415.1 Tarsius wallacei
TGCGCCCCCGTAGCTCCAACTGCTTGGAAGGCTGAGGCGGAAGGATCACCGGAGCCCAGCAGGTCGAGGCTGCGGTGGCCGGGAGTGGCCACTGCACTCCAGTCTGGGTGACAGAGTGAGACTCCAACTCAAAAAAAAAAAGAAAGAAGAGTTTCTATACAAAATGATTAAAACATGTTTGTGAATGTGCCCTAGACTTGTGAATATTCCTCAGAGGGTTAAATCTCAACCATTTAGAAAACTTATCCAGAAGACAGGATGGTATAGTGGAAACAGTATAGGCTTTGGAGTTTTGAAAGTCTAGGTTTAAATCTAGCTTTGCCACTTACTAGCTGGGTGGCCTTAAGGAGGTCACTTATTCTCTCTGAAGATTTTCCTCATTGATGAAATTGAGATAAAGCTTATCTCATGGGTCTTCGCAATGTTTGAATGAGATGATGTGGACCTTGTCTCACAACATAAAAAGTGCTCAATACATATTCGTTTCTTTCTGGGGATGCCGCACTGTCAAATGGCACATGCCAGTCCTTTGTTAAGCACACAGTACATAGAATCAGTTCCTCCCCTCACCCACCCACTTTCCTTGTCCCCTGGTCTCCTCTCCCAACTCTCTTTATCCCTTACATCTTATCCATGACTCACTGCCATTCCCTCCTCACCTTGATTCCTCTCGTATTTGCACTGTTATCTAAGGAAATGTAACAAGTACTGAGGGCAAATACGCTTGATGAGATAGCTTGCTCCGACTAAACTCAGATAGAGTTGGACCTGTGTACTTTTTGTTAGCTTGCTGTGTGGAGTTGAGGTTCCTGAAAAGCACTCGGGAATCGAGAACTCTTCGGTGTCAGCCCCAGGCCACCACCCCTCGCCAGCAAAGCCTCAGCTCAGCTCTACTTCCCTGCCTACCACCCTCTTCCAAACAGGGCTTTTCATGCAGAAAGGAGGGAAAATGTCATCTAGTCCTCCAAAAAGAATGCTTAATTTAAAGAAAAATTTAAATATAGTCCTATGCTGCATATATCTTCCAGAAACTAAAACATCTTGCCCAAACCAATACTATACTGGGAAGACAGATGGAATAAAAAATGGACAAAGATGTGCATGTATTTTGGAACATGTGGCATTCATTGTAGACACCCTGGTCTTATTTGGTATGTTTCTCTCTGCTTTATTGTAGGAAGGTAGTCCCCACTGGGCACAGCAACCTAGTCTTGGAAAGTACCCAGTAGTGGGAAACAGAATCCCCTTCCCCTTCCCTCCATCCCGTGAGCTCTAATATCTCATCTGAAGTTTCCTTTCTACCCTTAAGTGACAAGTCTCCCTCCCTCCCTTCCTCTTTCACAGAGGAGGCAAACTATGAATGGGCTGGCTGGGATACAAAGCTACAAAACTTTTGAAGCTTTTAATGCACTGACTCATTTTGCAAAGAGAAAACAGTAATGATAGTTTACCTTTCTATCATTTTAATTCTTTTTTTTTTTTTTTCAGTTGGAGTCCCACTCTGTTGCCCAGGTTGGAGTGCAGTGGCATACTCATGGCCGCCACAGGCTTGACCTGCTGGGCTCAGGCGATCCTTCCACCTCAGCCTCCCAAGTAGCTGGAACTACAGGCCCATGCCACCACACCCAGCTAATTTTTTGATTTATTGTAGAGATGAGGTCTCACCAAGTTGCCCAGTCTGGTCTTGAACCCCTAGGCTTAGGCAATTCTCTCACCTCTGCCTCCCAAAGTGCTGGGATTACTGGTGTGAGCCACTGCGCCTGCCTCATTTTAGTTCTTTCAAAATGCTTTTGCATGCTGACTCAGTGGATCTCAGTCTCCTAAAGTAGTCAAGATAAGAGCAAATGATACAAGTGATAGCTAATGTTTATTGAGTGTCTACTATGTGCCAGACTCTTTGCTAAATGAGGGACATTTATTATCCTACCACAGCCCTAAGAGGGAAGCATTATTATCTCAGTTTTGCATGTAAAGAAAAATGGTACACATTGGAAATAACTTGTTAGATCTTCAGCTGGTGGGGAGTGGAGGTAGAATCAACTCAGGGAGTCCGGCTTCAGAATTTGTTTTCAAGAGAAAATGATAGAGACAGGAAATTAGGAGGCAGTAAGTAGACTGGGACGAAGAAAATGCCACGGAATGAAAGGATTTTAGAACAGAAAGAAAAGTCAAAGATTTGAAGACTTAAAAGTACTCAGTTTGAAACTGCAGAGGTCCAACCAAGACCTCTATAATCAGGACAGTTGTCTTTTTGAACCTGTTCATATTTTCAGCCCAGATTCTGGTGCTTTTGGTGCTATGTGTGCCCAGTGTGGTTAGTTTTACAGAGAAGTTAGAGGCTATAGGAAAAGAAAGTGGGAGATTCTTGCCTTTGAGGTGGGCTGTCTTTCTATTTCTTTTCTTTCCCTTCCATTCTGGAAAATCCTACTGCTTTTTGAGAGTCTGGCATCTGACTTCCACTTTATAATATCAAGCTTGCCTGCTTGGGAGAAACTGGGTTTTGGTGTCAGCATGGCCCAAGTTCAAATCCTGACGCTCTGATATGCTTTAGGTATCTGATGCTGGACACATGGGGGCTTGGCTTATATTCTCTGAACTTTTGCCCACATGTGAGCAGGGCTTTTACCTACTCCATGGGGTTTTGTGAGGGTTAGAGACAAAGAATGAACTTCACCTGGTGTATAGTCGATGCTGCAGGCCGGCAGCAGCAACTGATAAGAAGGGAGACAAGTTTGCTGGGTTGTCCAGTGTCTCTTCTCCTGGGACTCTTCCTCACTCTCCCTGTGTGGGGTGTGGGGGGATGGTGGCGGGGTGGTGGCCGGGTGAAATCTGTGCAGGATGCTGTAGGGTTGGCAGACCCCTGGAGGGAGTGTGAGTGAACTCAATATGGTCAGAACACATGGGAACCTGGCATATTTCAATGCTTGAAATCATGTAAGGGATGAAAGAGAAAAGAGTACCCAAGCAGCAAAGCCAGGGCTGACGTTGGTAAAGGTGAGTCATGTCACCCCCACTGTGGTTTGCCCATAATAAGGGCATTGATGTAAGGGGAGCTGAGTGATCACCCTTGTCCCCATTCCCTTCCCTCAAGGGTGTCAGATTCTGCAATCTTCAAAGCTACCCCAAAGCAATTTCTGGCTCCAACTAAATTCCCTTTTCTCACTACCAGCAAACCCACCCTCAACAAGTAATGTTGACTGGAGTGTTGAATAAGCTACTATTTATGTCAAATTACCATTTAGCCAAATAACATGCAGGTTATTCATTGTTGCTAATAAATTAGAACAACTACTGCCAGTGGTGTTTTAATTATTGCTCACATAGCCTGGTCCCAAGCGCCAATGGTTTGCAAAGTTGTGAATGACAATAACCTTCCTTTATTTAAAGAAAAGCCAGGCCAAGTGACAAAAGTGCTGCTTAGGGGCAGCACTTCACTCTGACTGACCCCGTTAGAAAATGAATGGCTACAGACAAGTCACATTTTTCCAGCCTCAGATTTGTTGTATGTGAAGTGGGCACAACTTGTCTTCTCCCAGAGACCACATTTACTGTGTAAAAGTATATATTTAGCTGGGTGTGGTGGCTTACACCTGTGATCCCAACATTTTGGAAGGCAGAGGTGAGAGGATTGCCTGAGCCCAGGGGTTCAAGACCAGCCTGGGCAACTTGGTAAGACCTTGACTCTACAATTAAAAAAAAAAAAAATAGCCAGGTGTGCTGGGTCACGCTTGTGTTTCCAGCGACTTGGACTGCTGAGGCAGAATGATTGCCTGTGCCCAGTAGGCTGAGACTGCAGTAACCATGAGTGTGCCACTGTACTCTAGCCTGGGTGACACAGTGAGACTCTGACTCAAAAAAAGAAGAATAGGCCAGGTGCCATGGCTCATGCCTATAATCCCAGCACTTTGGGAGGTGGAGGCAAGAGGATTGCCTGAGTCCAGGGGTTTGAGACCAGCCTGGGCAACTTGGTAATATCTCATCTCTACAATAAATAAAAAAATTAGCTGGACGTGGTGGCGCACACCCCTAGTTCCAGCTACTTGGAAGGCTGAGATGGAAGGATCACCTGAGCCCAGCAGGTCGAGGCTGCAGTGGCTGTGAGCGTGCCACTGCACTCCAGCCTGGGTGACAGAGTGAGACTCCAACTCAAAAAAAAAAAAAAAGAGTATGCTGTGAACCTATGATTCTGTTTAAACCAATGTGTTTTTTTTTTCTGTCTCTGAAGTTTTGCCCACATATGTGAGTAGGGCTGTTACCCACTCCAGGAGGTTTTGTGAGGATTAACATGTGTAATCTTAATCCTACCTGTGTCTTAGGGTCTAGTTTAAGTCAGTATGTGTTGCTGAGCAAAATACACCAGTGTTGACAGTGGCACTCCATCCACTGGGAAAATATCTGGAGCTACTTCTGCTCTTCATTTAAAACTGTGATGGGAAAAAGTTTCAAGGTCTATTTCAGGTCAGTTCTGGGGGAAAAAAATGGTAGGCAATCATCAGAGAGGAAGAACAAGAATAAAAATCAGATTGAGAAATAATTCATGTTAGACTTGAGACTCCGGTCGCTGGCTCTTTCATTCTGATTGACCTGATTTCTGGGAATCCTACTGCTGGTAGACACAGCAACTATTTTCCCCAATCTACTCCAGGCTGATTCTCAAAATGATGTCCCTTTTCTATTTACAGTCTAGCAGAGAAGTCATCCATCTTCCTAAAAACACAACTCTCAACCTATTAATCTTCAGAAAAACCTTCAGTGATTATTCATGAACTAGAGATTGACACTGGATTGGGAGTTAGACTCCACCCCACCTCCCCACCTCCTACTCACACCACCAGCCCTGCCTTATTTATTCCCTCTGTCTTCCTTAAAGCCAGAGATTTGTTTCCTCCAGGTTGCCCAAGTAACTGCTCCTTCCTGATAAGGCTTGTTGCTTCCTCCTTTCTTGCTTACTGAAATGATGAGTTTCTCTCTGTCTCCCTACTTCTCATATATATATATATACCCTTAGTCCTACCTGTGCCTTGGGGTCTAGCTTAAATCTCTTCTTTGCGTGAAGTCCCCATGCCCACAGCTCTCCCCTACACTGCAGTAGAGTCTCTCTTCAGCATGTCTATCGTCGGGATATCTTCATCACAGCCTGGTCCTAGAGATGGGTCAGGTCATTTCTGGGGCCACACCCTGTCCTGAGTACATCCTGCTTTCTCTCCATGGATGTGAGGAGAGCAAGTGCAGGTGCCCGTCATACGCTCCAGAGGACTGTCTTGTGAGGGCTGTGACCAGAAGATCAGCCACAGGATCCAAGAACCATACTAACATAGCAACATTCCAAGATGCTGGTTGTGTTTGGACTCCTGACCATGTCAAAGTCCCACCTGGCATCTCTGTGCCACCAGGTTCCTCATCAAGGAGCGTGTGCCTGTAGGTTTGGAGGGTAGTGAGAGGAAATTTTAAAAAGAAAAAAAAAACCTAAACTATGAATTCCTTCAAGTCTTTTGAGTTGGAGTCTCACTCTGTCACCCAGACTGGAGTGCAGTGGCCGCTCCCGGCCACCGCAGCCTCGACCTGCTGGGCTCCGGCGATCCTTCCGCCTCAGCCTTCTGAGTAGCCGGAATTACAGGTGCGTGCTACCACACCCGGCTGATTTTTTGATTTATTGTAGAGATGAGGTCTCGCCAAGTTGCCCAGGCGGGTCTCGAACCCACGGGTTCAGGCAATCTACTCACCTCGGCCTCCCAAAGCGCGGGATTACAGGCTGAGCTACCGA
Organism: Tarsius wallacei; assembly: GCA_963574415.1. Lineage (NCBI taxonomy): Eukaryota > Metazoa > Chordata > Mammalia > Primates > Tarsiidae > Tarsius > Tarsius wallacei. The sequence continues at coordinate 5,765 of CAUYQG010081918.1, forward strand.
GCCCGGCAAGTCTTTCTTGATACAGTTTGTCACAGTCTGATCATTTTTGTTTTATTTGCTCCATGTTTATGCTGACTTCCTGTACAGCCAAATTTTCACTGGTTGATGTATTCTTGGCTATTCATTCTACCATTTGTTCAACAAACATTTATTGGGTGCCAAGTAGGTGACAGGCATACAGTTGTGTTTGAGCAGTCCCACTTGACCTTCTCAGAGCCATGGTAAGCAGGCCATCGCCAAGAAGTGTGAAAAGTGCTGCTTAGGGGTTAGGAAACGGCACTTGACAAAAACAGACGGAAGCCCCTCTCCTGGACTTGCAGCCAGGAAGGCTGCTTGAGGAGGTGAGTTCAGTTGAAGACCTAAGGAATGATAGTAATTAGCCCAGAGGAGAGAGTGGAGCAGTGGTGGGTGATATGGAAGAGAGGTCCAGGCTGAGAGGGCTCCACACGTGGGAAGAGCTGGAGAAGAGAATGATTCTAGTCCAGGAGGAGCTACAGTGAATTCAGAAGGGCTAAAGCCTTGAGTGTGAGGAGGGGATGAGGCAGCAGAGACAGATGGACAGGTAGACCTAACAGGTAGACAGGTAGACAGACCTAACGGGCCTTCTAGGCCTGGTTATGGCGTTTGAACTTCATCCTTAGGGAAATAGGAAACTTTTTTTTTTTTTTTTTGAGCCAGAGTCTCATTCTGTCGCCCAGGCTGGCGTGCAGAAGAACGCTCACAGCCACCACAGCCTTGACCTGCTGGGCTCAGGCGATTCTTCCACCTCAGTCTTCCAAGTAGCTAGAACTACAGGCGTGCACCACCCACCTGGCTACTTTTTTGATTTATTGTAGAAACAAGGTCTCGCCAAGTTGCCCAGGCTGGTCTCAAACCCCTGGGCTCAGGCAGTCCTCTCGCCTCTGCCTCCTAAAATACTAGGATTATAGGTGTCAGCCACCACGCCCAGCTGGAAACAATTTTAAGAGAAGTGACTTGGGAAAAAATGTATTAGCAATGTCACTCTAGTACAAATTTGGCCTTATTGTGATACGATTCTTTTATTGCTGTTGAGTGTAAGTTACTGGGAGTTATCCTTACTCCGTTTTTCCTGTGCCTCCCCTAGGTTGCTCAGTGCTTTCTCGACCCGATCCCACATCCTGCCCAGGCCAAGGACGAACTCAGGCTCTGCCTATGGGCTCTCAGTCAGTCAGGTGGAAGGGCAGGCAGTGTGTTTTGCTCATTTGCATAGCTTTTATTACCCCATGAACAGAAGTGGGTCACCTTCAGCATTGTCTCCTGCTCTTGGCTTTAGGGTGCCTGTCCTTGCTGGTGACAGTCCAGCACACAGAGCGCTATGTCACCCTGTTTGCTTCCATTGTCCTCAAATGTGACTACACCACCTCTGCCCAGCTCCAGGATGTGGTGGTGACGTGGCGCTTCAAGTCCTTCTGCAAGGACCCCATCTTTGACTACTACTCTGCCTGTGAGTACCCTCCCTCACCTTGCATTCTCCGGGTCCTCGTCTCCTCTGTGATGTATTACCGTTAGGGTTTAGGCATTATTTAGGATCACAAATCCTTACAGTGAGGAGAAGTGACAAAGATCACCTAACGCAATTCCCTCATTTTATAGATAAACAAACTGAGGCAGATGAAGTAATGTGTCCAAGTTCACATACTGTTTTCTTTTTAAAACTTTTGGCCAGGTGTGGTGGCTCACGCCTTAATCTCAGCACTTTGGGAGGCCAAGTTAGGATTGCTTGAGGCCACGAGTTCAAGACTAGCCTGAGCAATGTCGTGAGATCCCATTTCTACGAAAAATAAAAAGTATAAAATAAAAGTTATAAAATATCAAAGTTTTGCTTTACCTTGTTCCAGAAAGTTTAAGGTAGCTCAGACATTAAATAAAAGACAGACACTAGGTAAAAGTTCTTCCTCCTCATCCATTCCTGGTTCCATGCCAGTGCACTGAGCTTTGATGCAGACCTGCCTCCCCTCACCCTGCCGCCTAAGAATGCAGACAAGGAGACTCCCATGCTAGGGATGCAAGGGACCCCAGTGGTCATTTGTGAAGCTTCTTGCCCACTGCCACATTCCTTCTGCGGACAGCCTTCCTGGGGGATGGTCATTCCTCTGCTGACTAAGCACTTTCAGTGTCCCCCAGGCAACCCATTCGGGACTTCTCAGTGCTGCTCCACTCCCTCGTAGGGTGAGCCAGTCCCGCCTCTCAATAACAACTGCCCATTCGTGTCGGTTCTGCAGTCTTCATCAGAGCTCTTCCCTCAGCTGACCATGTCTGCTCTCTCCTAAGGAACAGGAACTCAGAACTACCTCAAGGTCAGCCCCAGACAATTAACTTTATCAATTCTGAGGACAGAAGTAGACACCCTGTTTATAGGAAGGAAGTGAGCGTCCTGAGATGAGGCAAAGGGAGAGGGAGGCATCAGCTTTGCCTTTTTTTCCTTTTAGTCCCGGGGCTAATGTCTCACAGTAAGATTTGAGTAGAACCATAAAAGCTGACTGTCTTAGCCACCCACTGAGCTGTTCTAAATTGAGGCGTTGTTTTACGGGGTTACTCTTAAAATGATTGTGTTAAGTGGGAGAGGAGGAAAGACTGGGGTGGTAGGCATTTGTCAAGGGCAGGTTTAACAGCCCTCAGACCCTACGTTTTAAAGGCAGTTGGATGAAACTGTGGGAGCAGAGGCTGGGTTGCCTTTGAAAATGAGACAAGGGAAATTGGGATAGGAGATGGGGGACTACAGCCAGGGCTTGGAAAGAATGGACTGTTAGGGGGTCTGGAGTCTTGTTGCCTAGAGTGTGGTTACTGGTTGTAATTGTGGTTTGTTGACATCTCCTGGGAGCTTATTTATCAGACCCTCAGAGTGCATTCCAGACCTGCAGAATCAGTCTTCATGTTTAACAAGATTTCCAGTGGATGATAGTCTTGTGGGGGAAATGGAAACCCCTCACTGTGTCTCACACAGGCAGCAGGAAGGGCACCGTTTTTTGTGGGAATCCCCTGTTGCTGTGTGACTCTGGTGTGTCCTCCTCAGCGTACCAGGCAGCCTTATCCCTGGGCCAGGATCCATCCAATGACTGCAATGACAACCAGCGAGAAGTTCGCATCGTGGCTCAGCGACGGGGGCAGAACGAGCCGGTGCTGGGGGTGGATTACCGGCAGCGCAAGATCACCATCCAGAACCGTGAGTGTGGGGGAAGCGGCCAGACAACTAGGAGCAGAGGGAGGTGCAAGACACCAGGCCTGGCAGGCTGAGTCAGCATGGGATTTCCCACTTTTGCTGCCTACTTGGTCACTGACATTGAGGAAAGTGCTAGCTCGATTTGTAGAATTTTCTGCACTAGCAGAAGTTACTTCCCTGGAAGTTGGTCTCTGGACCAACTTGTTGTCCTATATCATCGGCTAAAGGTCTAGGGGCGGGTGGTTTCCTTTGCTTTCCTGAGATTCGGGGTAAGATGTGGATTCAGAGTAAGTTTCCTTTGATTCCTTCCACATATAGTTCTCAGGGCCTACTCAAGTCCCAGGTCCATGAGTTCCCCTCTGACCACTCCTGTGGCCCATATGGAAGGAAAGAGGGACTTCCAAGTAGATACCACCATGAGACCACCACCCACCACTGATAAAGGGAAAAACAGAAGGCTTGAACTAAAAAGTCCCAGGTGAGAGTCCCAGTGCTTCCTGTCACTAGCTCAGTGACCAATGGCAGATCAGTTATTTTCTCTGGCTTTCATTTCCTCTTCTGAAAGATGGGCATGATGGCATCTTCTCCCTACATTGAAGTGAATGTCAAATGCAGTATCTGAGAACTGTGTCTAAAGCCCACCTATTCTTTGTGCCTGGAGCAAGGAGTGGTGGTTAGAGCCCTGGCTCTGGAGTCAGACTCGGGGGAGTGCCCTTATTTTGCATGGACAAGGTGTGTGAAATTGAGCAAGCTCCTTCCATTTTTTCAGCCCTGATTTATATAAAATGGGACTTGCCACGGTATGTATCTCATGGAGATTTGTGGGGACTGAGATGATGTGTATGAAGCACTTAGCAAACAGGAAGTGTGCAGTGTGAGTTATCACTCAGTATCTTTGTGTATAATGTATCACTTCCCACATTTCTGTCTTGTAATTCAGGGTTGCTGCGATAGGTTATCAGCACAGAATTCAGAGCCTATTTCAGTGGGCCTTATGTGCTAGGTTAAATAAATATTTGCTAGTTAAAAGGAATAAAAGGGGAGAATACACCCAGTAGGCTACTCTTGGGACCCATACCTACAATGTGAGAAAATTGGTGAATATTCTATGACTGCTTAAAGACAGATCTCTTAAAGAGAGCCAGTTTAGCAATTGCTTTCAATTTTGTCTATAATAGTCTAATCCTTTCACATTCAACCTCTGATTGAGGAACATCTGTCCTTATTTTCTAGCCTCCAGGGGCATCTTCAAAGATGCAAGTTGGTTCTGGTTTTTTCTAAGTTCAGCAGAATTGGTTCTGATCTGACCTAAAAGTTAACCCTCTCTAATTAGTAAGTTGCCTTTACTGTTTCTGAATCTTGAAGTTCTCTATAGGGTGCTAGTCCCGGCTCTTCTGTTCTAAAAACATGAAGGGGCTGGGCACAGTGGCTCACACCTGCAATCACTGCACTTTGGGAGGCCGAAGTGAGAGGATTTTTTGAATCCAGGAGTTTGAGACCAGCCCAGGCAACATGGCAAGACCTTGTCTTTATGAAAAAATCAAGAAGTTAGCTGGACATGGTGGTACATGTCTGTAGTTCCAGCTACTTGGGAGGCTAAGGTGGAAGGCTTGCCCTGGAAGTCAAGGCTGTGGTGAGCCATGATGGTGCCATTGCACTTGAGCCTGGGTGACAGAGTGGGACCCTGACTCGAAACAAAACAACCCCCCCCAACCAAGAAACAAACAAACAAAAAACACACACAAAAAACCATGAAGGCATATACAACCTTTCACAGCCTCTATTCCCAATAACCTTTGGAACAAACCCTGCTTCTTCCTTATTCCCACAGGAAAGTATTAGTAGTTCCCCTCAGTTTTTATATCTGCCTGTAGGCCTGTTACGACTTCCTGGAACCCTTTTTTTCTGACAATTTTATGCCTACGTTTGCATCATTTGAGATGACCCTGTTAAATTAGTTCCTAGATCCTTTAATACATTAGCATATCTGAATACTCTCATTACTCTGACATCCCTAAAATACTCTTTATGCCTCCAATAAAAAGTTTGGACAGATTTACAATACACATCAGTCTTTGGGAGGGAGTTTTCTTCAAAGCACTTTCACCATTCTTCCAAGTCTGTGGTAAGCTTGCTTCTGGGAAAGGTAGTGGGTTTGGAAAATATTAGGTAGGAAAAAATTGTAGGGACTGACGTAGAAAGAGAAGGAAACAGAAGTCAAAGTTCGGTCCAGTGTTGCATGACCTTGCATTTTTGTTTCATTTCCTCAATAAATATTTTTTGACAAGCAGATAATACAGAATTGCAAATATGACCACAAAGTGAGCAGGAGCAAGTCTATAATGCTAAGGTCCCCTGGCTCTTACTGTGGTGAGAGCAAGAACTGCCATTGCACTGAGACACAGAGGCTACCCGATGCCTTTGACTGGGTTTTAAACCCTCTGGGGACAGAGAAGGATCTTGTCCCTATTCAGATCTTCTGCAGTGCTTGACATAGTACTGAACCCATAAAAGGTCTTTAGTGAGTATGTGTTGGCTTTTCTAAACTTGAACATCTATATTAACCATTTATCTATCATAATAGGGTAACATAGCACTCAGTGCTCACAAGAACTAAATCTTTTCTCTTTTTTTTGAGTCAGAGTCCCACTCTGTTGCCCAGACTGGAGTGCAGTGGCACACTCATGGCCACCACAGCCTCGACCTGCTGGGCCAGGTGATCCTTCCACCTCAGCCTTCCAAGTAGCTAGAACTACAGGCATGTGCCACCACACCCAGCTAATTTTTGTATTTACTTATTGTAGAGATGAGGTCTCACCATGTTGCCCAGGCTGGTCTCGAGCCCATGGGCTCAGGTAATCCTCTTGCCTCTGCCTCCCAAAGTGCTGAGATTACAGGTGTGAGCCACCGCACCCGGCAAGAACTGAATATTTTCTTCAGTTATATTTATTCTTTAAATGTTGGCCTTTCATCCCTATTTATTCAAGTTTATCTCATACCTGTTCCTTCAAGATCCATTATCTGCTCATTTAGTAAGGGACCAAGGCTGTGGAGTTTTCCACCCAGTTGGAGAAGACAGTAGAACTTGGTGATTAAGAACACCAGTTTTGAGGCAAAGAGACATGGATTTGAATATACGTCTGCTGAGTTATGTTCTTAAGACACTTCCTAAGTCTCTTTGGGTCTTAATTTTCCTCATGTGAAATGCAGCTGAATAGTCATACCCACTGTATCAGTTAAGAGTAGGTTTGATAGTGAGTAAGCAAAAGCCCAAAATACTAGTGATTTAAATAATACAGAAATTTATTTCTCTCTTGTGTTTAAAATCAGAAGTATACAATTCACACTCAGTGTGGTAACTCTGTTCCATTAAGTACTCACCAAGAAGGTCATCTTCCTCCTCATGGTTCAAAATGACAGCTATTACATTTGCTTTCCAGGTAACAGAGTAGAAAAAGAGATACCAAAAAAAAAAAAAAAAAGAGCAAAGGCATTCACAAGCTATTTTTAAGAAAGTTCCTAAGAACCATTTTGTGACACTTCTGCTTGCATTCTACTAGCCAGAACTGAGTTACTTATCCATGTCCATCTAATGGCTCATGTCTTAGTCCATTTTGTGCTGCTATAAGAAAACACCTGAGACTAGGGCCAAGCACAGTGGCTCATGCCTGTAGTCCCAGCACTTTGAGAGGCTGAGGTGGGAGAATTTCTTGAGCCCAGGAGTTTAAGATCAGCCTAGGCAACATAATAAGACCTCATCTCTACAAAAAAAAATTTTTTTAAATGAGCCAGGCATGATGGTAAATGTGTAGTCTCAGATCCTTGGGAGGCTGAGGCAGAAGGATCGTCTGAACCCAAGAAGTAGAGGCTGCAGTGAACTGTGATCGTGCCACTGCACTCCAGTCTAGGTAACAGAATGAGACCCTGACTCCAAAGATAAAAAATAAAAATAAAAAAGCAAAAAAACCTGAGACTGGGTAATTTATAATTAACAAAAATGTATTGGCTCACAGTTCAGGAGGTTGAAAAGTCCAGTATCAAGATGCTGGCATCTGGTGAGGGTCTTCTTGCTGTGTCATCACATAGCTGAAGGCAAGAGGGTAAGAGGGACCAAACTCACCCTTTTATTACAGCATCAATTGTACCCATCAAGGAGGAGCCCTTATGGCCCAGTCACCTTTTAAAGGTCCCATCACTTAATATTGTTATGATGGCAATTAAATTTCAGCCTGAGTTTTAGAGGGGACAGACATTCAAACCATAGTAACCACATACATGGCCAAAAATTCTATGACTATGAGAGAAGGGGAGACTATACACTGGGAGACCACTGGTCATCTCTACCTCACAGGGTTATGGTGGGTATTAAATGAGGCAATGTATCCAAAATCCCTACAAAGTACCTGGCAGGACTCAATGATTAGTCAGTTTTATCATCATTATACTGTTTGAAGAAAGAAGATCTCAGAGGAAGAAATTGGGACCTCTCTCTGAATTATCAGGGACTCTCTTAGGAAGGGAAAGGACCCTGGAAGGGTAATGCTAGGGTCTTGAAGCTGACATGGGTTATAAATCAGTGCCCTCTCCTCTGACTGGCACTTTCTCCCTCCTTCCTATATAGGAGCAGATCTTGTGATTAATGAAGTGATGTGGTGGGACCATGGAGTATATTACTGCACTATTGAGGCTCCAGGGGACACCTCAGGAGACCCAGATAAGGAGGTGAAGCTCATCGTCCTGCGTAAGTGCTACTGGAACTTTTTATTCAGTCATCTCACCACCATAACACTTCTACTTATAGAAAAAAAAAAACACAGACACGGAAATAAACAAGCCTAGGTTATTGTCATTGGATTGTCAATCTCTGAAATTCCCTTAGCAAAGCTAAACTTTTTTTTTTTTTTTTTTGCCAGTGTGTTGCTCAGTCTTAACCTGTAGGTCAAGAGCTGTATTTATGTGCCCTGTAGAATATTAGAACTGGAAGCATTCCCCCTGGATGTTTAGTTCACCCCCTGCTTGGCTTCTCTGCAGACTGGCTGACGGTGATCTTCATCATTCTGGGCGCCCTCCTTCTCCTGCTGCTGATTGGTGTGTGCTGGTGCCAGTGCTGTCCTCAGTACTGCTGCTGCTACGTCCGCTGCCCCTGCTGTCCCGCCCGCTGCTGCTGCCCTGAGGAAGGTGAGAGGGGATAGTCAAGCAGTGGGAGGAGACAGACTAGGGCACAGTACCCAACAGATCAGCTTCACATATTCAGGTTCTCCTTCAGGCCCTTCTCCCATCACAGCCTCAATGAACACCATCCTCAGCCCTGAGAATAATGCTCGGGACGCTGTAGAGCAAGATGGAAAGTGGCTGAAGTGAGGACTTCTGCCTGTCTGCTTCCTCGACTGCCTACAGACTCTTTCAGACAGCTCTGCCTACGGGTGGCATTTCCCGTAGGCCTGTGCTTTAGTCCTCACTCCTTGCACTGACCTCATTTGGACCTAGGGTGGCTGGAGGGAGTGGTTTAAATGAAGCCATGAGAGAGAAGGCCACTTGTTTTTTTCTACTCGCACCCTCCACTCAATGCTTCTGACACCAGATGTGTGAGGGGTTTCCCCAACACCCCAGGCAGTTCTTCAGCAGAGGCCAACTGGGTGTCCTATAATTTAACTCAGTTCTGATGCTGTCTACCTGGAGATAGCGTCAGATCCCACAGGTTGAAGTCTCAGTCCCACAGGACTGAAGCCCCTCATTTCAGAATGCCAAGCGCCATCTAAAGTAGTGGATTGTCACCTATACTTCTCCCCAACTGGCTATAAATTGGGGGTCCTTCTCACCCTCTCCTCAGGTTCAGTCACTTTGCTGGAGCAGCTTAGAGAATTCAGAAAAACACTTTACTTATGTTGACCCATTTATTACAAAGGATGTTGTAAAGGATACAAACGAACAGCCAGATGAAGAGATATATGGGGTAAGGTCAGTGCAAAGTGGTGAGAAGCTTCCATGCCTTCCCCAGTGAGCCACCCACTCACCTCCAAGTATTCAACAACCACGAAGCTCCTTGAACCCTGCCTTTTTGGGTTTTTATGGAGACTTTATTATATAGGCATGGTTGATTAAATCATGGACCATTGGTGATCAACTCAGCCTTTACCCTCTCTCCCTTCCCTGGGGGTGGGGATGAAAGCCCTAACCCTCTCATAATTCCTTGGTTTTTCTTGTGACTAGCCCCATCCTGAAGCTATCAGGGGTCATCTTTCTGGCATACAAAAGACACTCTTGGTCAGGCCCAGTGGCTCACGCCTGTAATCCCTGGAGGTGTGAGCTAAAGCAGTAAGATCACTTAAGCCCAGGAGTTTGAGACCAGCCTAGGCAACATAGTGAGAGCTCATCTCCACAGAAAATCAAAAATCAAGGCATTAGCCAGGCATGGTAGCACGCGCCTATAGTACCAGTTACTCAAGAGGCTGAGGCAGAAGGATTGCCTGAGCCCAGGAGGTCGAGGTTGGGGTGAGCTGTGATCTTGCCACTGCTCTCCAGCCTGAATGACAGAGTAAGAAAAAAAAAAAAAGATACTTTTATCACTCCAGAGATTCAAAGAATTTTAGAAGCTATGTGTGAGGAACCAGGGGCAGAGACCAAATATATATCTTATTCTATTGCAATGTCATGTCCCACCTTAAAGATGATTTGGGAAAAAAACAGAGAAAGGTGTGAGCATTGGTTCTCAAACTGAAGCTCACATTAGAACTACGTGAAAGGCTTGTTCATACTTCATTGCTGACACCCACCTCCAAGGTTTCTGACTTTGTTGGTCTGGGGTGGGGCTTAAGAATGTGTATTTCTCAAAAGTTCCCAAGTTATGCGATGCTGCAGGTCTGGGGCCACATTTTGAGAACCTTTGAGTTAGGGGATTAAAGAGGGAATAGAATGTCTTGCTTTTACTACAATCTTTCTTTCTTTTTTTTTCTTTTTTAGAACTTTTTTTTTTTTTTTTTGAGTTGGAGTCTCACTCTATCGCCCAGACTGGAGTGCAGTAGCCGCTCCCGGCCACTGCAGCCTCAACCTGCTGGGCTCCTGCGATCCTTCTACCTCAGTCTTCCAAGTAGCCGGAACTACAGGAGCACGCTACCACACCCGGCTAATTTTTGATTTATTATAGAGACGAGGTCTTGCCAAGTTGCCCAGGTGGGTCTCGAACCCATGGGCTCAGGCAATCCTCTTGCCTCGGCCTCCCAAAGTGCTGGGATTACAGGCTGAGCCACCGAGCCTGGCCTACTATGCTTTCTTTGAACTAAAAGTTGATCCTAAAAACAGTACTGTAACAAAATTATACCCGAAAAATATTGGCTGCAGAATTAAAAAATTATTCTATAAAGATGTTTTCTTAGATAATAGATGGAGTAGCATCAACTGCTTTAAATGGAAGTTTTAAAAAATTTTTGTTTTAAATAACATTTCCTTCTGATGTATGAGTAAAGTACTACATTGTAGAAAATGTGAGAAATTCAGAAAAACGTAAAGAGTACTCAGAAATAGCCACTCTTCTTTTTGTTCATTTGAAATGAAATTTTTGAAAGGAAAAATAGCCAGGCGTGGCGGCTCATACCTATAATCCCAGCACCTTAGAAGGCCAAGGTGGGAAGATTGCTTGAGCCTAGGAGTTTGAGAGCAGCCTGGGCAACATACTGAGACCTTGTCTTTACAAAAAGTCAAAAAATTAGCTGGGCATGGTGGAATGTACCTGTAGTCTTAGGTATCCAGGAGACTGAGGCGGAAGGATTGCTTAAACCCAGGAGGTCAAGGATGTAGTGAGCCATGATCATGCCACTACACTCCAGCCTAGATGGCAGAGTGAGATAACAACTCAAAAATAAAAATAAAAAATAAAAGGGAAAATAAGGAATTACGCATTAAGATAGAAACAAAACCTAATCTACAGTGTTAAGAAGGTCAATGGTCTGAGTCTGGTTTCGGGCCTTGCTCCGAGGCTGCTCTCTTACAGGAAAAGAGAACTAACTTTTATTGAATGTCTACTGTGTGTAAGCCCTTTGCATATATTTCCTCATTGAATCCTCACAACAACCCTAGAAGGCAGATGCCATCCCCGCTTAACATAGAAGAGACTGAAGATCAGAGAAGTCCCACAGCTAGTAAGCGGCATAGTGGTGCAGTGTTGAATCCAGATTCATCTGACTTTGCAACACCCACATCAGGAACGGCCACAGCCTTTGTAGGTAGATCCCTGTGGGATTGGCTGAGACACCATGAACTCCTTAAAGAGGGCTAAAATAGCAGAGGTTGGGCAATGGGACCTCAGGGGGAAAGGCTATGGAGAAGTATATGTGGGAAGATAAGAATCCTTCCCAAGATGCCTTCTTAGAATCTGTTGGTCCATGGGGCACTAAAAACAGGTGAGATGGGGACAAAGCAGGCACATGTATTAAACACATCCCTTGTTGGTAAGCCAATAAGCAGATTCTTCTCCTAAGTGGTTTGGTTCTTTTAAAAGAACTGGTTTAAGGCTGGGCGTAGTGGTTCAAGCCTGTAATCCCAGCACTTTGGGAGGCCAAGGCGAGAGGATTGCCTGAGTTCAGAAGTTCAAAACCAGCCTGGGAAACTTGGTAAAACCTCATCTCTACAATAAATCAAAAAAAGAAAGCTGGGTGTGATAGTGTGTGCCTATAGTTCCAGCTACTTGGAAGGCTGAGGCGGAAGGATTGCCTGAGCCCAGTAGGTGGAGGCTTCGGTGGCCGTAAGCGTGCCACTGCACTCCAGCCTGGGCAACAGAGTAAGACTTTGACTCAAAAAAAAAAAGAACTGGTTTAAAATAAAGAAATGTAGGCCACATCTAAAGATCTCTGAACTTGAGCAGATGAGGTCACTTTCAAAGTGAGTCACTAGGACAGACTGTCCTGAGAAGTTTCCAATTGTTGGTTTTTGAAGAATAAGATAGTCCTAAGCATACTTATGGGCAAAGAACAAAGGACAATAGCAAGTGAGCAAAGTGAAGCATTAAGAAGTGAGGTGATCACTTATGAGTGATGAAGCCAGTGGGAGTGGTCTCAGCCTAAGGTGAAAGAACTGTCCTTAGAAAGGGAAGGGAAGGAAAAGGGAGGCAGCCTGGCCTCTGAAGACAGAGGAAGTCATTAAAATAAGGAGGATGATTAATATATAAGGGAGGAAGCTGAGGGAGCTCATATCTACCTTACTTGATTTCAGCGAGTCAAAATTCTAGATCCAGAAGAAAACTTCGAGAAAGATGTCAGTGATTCTTGAACTTCTTTGACTGCAGCCCACCTCCCCCAGCCTGCTCCCATGTTCCAGTGACAGTTAAAAGAGAATTAGAGGCAACCCCTTCATGTCCCCAGCTGCTCTGGGAGCTTTTCTGTCCTTTCAATAAATCCTACTTTCTCAACTTTCTGGCCATCCACGTCCCTCATTCCTCCTGGGCATGAGACAAGAACCCAGACTCGAAGAGCTCTAAAAATAAAATGTCACACTTCACATTTGAAAAAAAAAGGATTAGAGAGGAGAAAAATGAAAATGACACCACATTTTAGTAACCCTTGATAATTCACTTAGTATTGGTTAACCGGAGGGTGGTTACTGGCCTTCCTTCCCAGAGAGCCTCTAGGCACACCCTACAGTGGGCAACAGGCCACACTGGGAGTCTCTGATCTATCCTGCCTCAACCCCACGCCCCCTCAGCTGAGGGAAATGAGGACTAAAGAGACTTTCCCATAGTTACACACGGCCTGTTAGTGTTGGGCTCTGGACTAAACCTAGGTTTCTTGACTCCGTGTTCAGGGCTGATTCCTCAACAAAGATGGTGTCATCAGCTGAAAGTTTATGGGAAGGAAAAGACCTGAGAAGTGGGGAATATTTAACCCGCTGCTGTAGAGGAGGGGCTGCATGTTTGATAGATCAACCAAGGAAAGCCCTATTGAGAGAAGGGTTATTGAAGGTCAGTTGCCTGACTGGTTCCCAGAGGTATCTGCTGGTAGTTTCCTAAAGCTGACAAGAGTTCAAGGGGGCATGAAAGTCTAGGAAGCTCCTGAGGAGATCACTGAAATGACTGACCAGTCAAGTGAGGGGAAACTGGTAGTTTCTGAAAAAGTAAAAGGACTGAGACTATTTGCTTTTGTTAAACTCTGGTCTGGCTATGTGGCTCTTTGAGCTATGGCCGGGCCATGTTTCCCTAAGCCTTGGCCTCCTCCCCTACCTTGGAGAGGTGAATCTTCTCTCTCTCTCTCTCTCTCTCTCTCTCTCTCTCTGTGTGTGTGTGTATGTAATCTACTTTCTAAGTAAACTATATTTTCCAACCTAAAAAAAAAAGTAAAAGGAGTGAGTGACCGTGGTTAAATGGAGTTCTGTAGGAATGGAGAAGAGATGGAAAGGAATGGTAACCAGTTATGGACAAGTGGAGGCAGGGATCCTCAGGGGCACCATTTCTGTATGGTGATGCACACAGATGATGCTGGCTACAGAGGCAGAGAGGTGCAGGTTACTGGAGGAGGGTGAGGTGTTAAGTATCATTTCTGTCCCAAAAGGGACATCTTAAAGAATATGCCCTGGGTTTTCCTTTGAGATGAAGATTAATATAACTTTGGTGGTTTAGTCTCCAAGTATATAATTTTGTCTCCTTGTATGGGCTCTTGGGCAAAATAAACAATTTATTATGGCAATAAGAGCCACTGTCTATTGACTGTCTATCATATATTGGGCATTTCATTTGTATAGCCTCATTTTACCTCAACAACCTGAAATCTGAACTTTGAATGCCTCTATTGAAGCCACATTCTCCAGGGCCAAAGTCTTGGCTTTTCCCTTCTCTCCTTGGTGAGGCTAGATGTTTTCCACACAGGTTGCCTTTCTAACCTCTGAAGTCATTAAAACTTGTAGTGAAATAAAGAACCCCAGTTCACAGATGAGGAGACTGGGCTCAGAAACTCTGGAAACTCATCCAAAGTCACAGAGCTAGTGTGTACATCCTAGGATTCCATCTGAACTTTAAAGCCCATATTTAAGGAGATCTATCCTTGAGCACTATACTGTATTTCTCAGTGTTATTGAGAACCCTCAATAGTCCACTCCAAGTTGATGCCTACATTAGAACAGGGAGCTTGTTGAAAGTACAAATTTTCTTGATTTGCATTAGATCAACCAAAGACCAATCTCTGGGAGACCCAGAAATCTCTGTGTGTGTGTGCAACTTTTTTTTTTAAGTCGGTGTTTCACTCTGTCACCCAGGCTGGAGTAAAGTGGCATGCTCACTGCCACCACAGCCTCAGCCTGCTGGGCTCAGGTGATCTTTCTGCCTCAACCTTCCAAGTATTTGGAACTACAGCCACGTGCCACCATGCCTGGCTAATTTTTTTTTATTTATTGTAGAGACAAGGTCTGGACAATTTGCCCAGGCTGGTCTCAAACTCCTGGGCTCAGGCAATTCTCTCACATCCGCATCCCAAAGTGGTAGGATTATAGGTGTGAGCCACAGTGCCTGGAGAGAAATCTGTATTTTTAACAAGCTCATTAAAGGTGACTAAAGCAGACTTTACACCACTAGGGTTAAGAGATAACTTATTGGGCATCTTTTAATGTTTCATTGCTTTGTCCATGTTTCTTATTTATATCGCTCATCTAATTTCCCGTTAGGATAGCAACAGATACTTCTGATAGTCTAGACATCCGTGTGGAATGGGAAGGCAAGAACGAAGCTCAAAGCCTGTGTCTTCCATCCTGTTTCATTAGTTCTAGTGCAACAAGGAAGGGAGGGACCATGGAAAAACAGGTTGTGGCAGCTAAGAAGGGCGAAGGGGGGTTAATCTCTTATTCAGGGAAATAACAGAAAAGGATCTGGAAGGGTCATTAAAGAGTTTTTTGTACAGGGGATCCCATTAATGAGAAAAATCATTTGAGGAGCAAGGAGAGAGCACAACTCTTCCTTTCTTCTTTATTAAATTGGGGAGTAGGAGAAGGAAGTGGCCAAACAGGGAAATGGTATCATCTGAAAGAAGCCAGGATTCAATTAAAAGGGTGGTGGTGGGTAGGACTGTTCCCAATAGAATCAGATGTCCCCAGTCCTCGGAGGGAGAGACTAGTCTGGAGTAGATTTTGAAAGGTGTGGAGCTGAATAGGAGAGAAGTACACAGAGGAGGTACCCTCAAGTGTTTCTGTTTCATCACAGAAAATAGAGGTGTTTGGGGACTTGGTGGTGTGACACAAAGAGCATAGACTTAAGCATCAGACAGACACAGGTTCACACCCTAGCTCTACCAGTCACTAGCTGTGGGACCTTGGGCTGAGCCCAACTTCCTCACTTGATTCCCACATTAAGAGATTCCTCCAAGGACTGATGGGCATATGCAAAGTAACTGGTGTAAATTAGGCCAGATACTTTGTATTGATAGTGGCCAGGAGAGGAAGCTAGGGAGTGGCATCTGTCAGGTCAGTAAGAGGAAAGGGCTGAGCCTGTGGACTTGTCTTCAGGGAGGCTGTTGGTTGGCATAAAGGTGTGGCAGCTGGGTGAGTTCCTGCAAGTTTGCATCTGATTTCCTCTGGGCTGGGTTGTGACTCCCCATGAGGGCTGGAGCGCTGGACGCTTCTGGGTGCTCTGCCGCAACCACTTTCTGTTGTGCTACAGTTTATTTCATCCTGGAGCCACTGGGTAGCCCACTGCATGGTCCCTTTGCTGCTGGCCTGAGCAAACCCCCCACCCTGTGTAGCCGGGTCCAGAATGCCTGCTTTCTGCCCTTTTCTGCTGTGCCAGAGGGATGGCCACAGGGTCTGGGAACCAAGAAGGGAGCGGGGGTGCCAGCCGGGGGGCCTATCCTCATTCACAGCCCAAGGCAGGCACTTCCTGCACTTAAACATGCAAGCACATGTCCGACACGCATGAATAGGCACAGTCCTTGGGAGACCTGTAGCGCTCAGCCACAATGACTTCAAAACACAAAACCATGAAGAAAAACAACTAAGTACTTTTGTTTTTAATCTGCACTCACTGTGGATTGTGTGCCTCAGACCAGCCCAACCTAGGGACTGGAGTGACATTTCTATGGGCCCCTTGTGCTGCTTTTTAATATGATATTCTTTGCTCAGAAAGGAAATGGTATTTCTCTTCCCCCTTCCCTGTTCCCACCCCACCCCTTAGAGATTCCCCTGACTTAGGGAAAATCCCAACACCTAATAAGGTGAGGAGAAGAGTAGAAAGCAGCTTGCCTTCCACCCACACATTTTTTCCCACCCAGGTTTGGTGTACCAGCTAGAAACACTCTTCTGTGAAATAATCAAGTGATTCTACCCATTCACTTCATCATCATGTCCTTCTCCTTTTCTCCTGCTCTGAGAAGACAGCCCTGAGCTTGCCTGGCAGATGCCTCCAGCCCTGACTTATAGCTTCCTCTCAGCCTTTTGCATCTATACCTTCTATTTCTGGCCTTCAGCCTCTGGTTTTCTTGGCCTATGGCCCGAGATTTCTATTGCTAGTATCCATGCATCTACCTGTACCTTTTAGGTGACCTTAGGAATGGGCAGGATGCTGAAATGTTTTTTGAGGCTAGAAAGTCAAGCTCAAGAATATACTTCCAGGCTGGGCTTGGTGGCTCAAGCCTGTAATCCCAGCACTTTGGGAGGTAGAGGCAAGTGGATTGCCTGAGCCCAGGTTCAAGACCAACCTGGGCAATTTGGTTGGTCTCTACAGTAAATCACGTGGTGGCCCGTGCTGTGGTCCCAGTTACTTGGACGGCTGAAGCAGAAGGATCACCTGAGCCCAGCAGGTCAAGGCTGCGGTGGCCATGAGCATGCCACTGCACTCCAGCCTGGATGACAGAGTGAGACTCCGACTAAAAAAAAAAATAAAAGAGTATACTTCCTAGGGTACAGAAGTTGCAGTCTTGCCAATAGAGAATTTATTCCCAGCACCTTATCGGGTACAGCTAATTTGCTACGCCCTTAGCCCGTACTCCCATGTAAGATAGGTGAGAATGGACTTGGAGGAGAGAAGCTGGCCTCTTGCAAGTCTGCTAGGTGGAGAGAAGTGAACTGGGAGGTGTGGGCTTGCCCTGGATGAGGGTCTGCATTTCTCCTTCTTCCCCTGCAGCCCTGGCCCGCCACCGCTACATGAAGCAGGCAAAGGCCCTAGGTCCTCAGATGATGGATAAACACCCGTACTGGGGGGCGGACAGGAGCTCCCTGGTTTCATCTTATCCAATGAACCGGCTGCTGCAGCGAGGTAAACCTTGCCAGAGATTTGGGGTGGGGGAGGGCAGAGGGCAAGGGTAAGAGCATGGGGCTTCCCTGACACATGTGGTGGGCTTCTTCATGACTGAGGATGGGAGGGAGTGAATCAAGCTCAATAATGTGACATTTTGACGTCCTGCTTCTGAGGAGCCTGTGTGGGGCCAGCCCTTCTGCATATTCTGTTCTTGTTCCCATTTAGATCTGTCCCTGCGGTCCAGCCTCCCACAGATGCCAGTGACCCAGACTGCCGCCCACCCTCCCATCCCCAATGGTGTCCTGGAGTATTTGGAGAAAGAGCTGCGGAACCTCAATCCCGCCCAGCCTCTGCCGCCTGACCTCAAAGCCAGACTTGGCCATCCCTGCAGCATGCTGTCCTCCCTGGGCTCTGAGGTCGTGGAACGCAGAATCATCCGCCTGCCCCCGCTGGTCAGAGACCTGCCCTCCTCGAGGAGGACCAGCGACTCCTCGCGGCAGCAGTGGCTCACCCCAATTCCTTCCAGACCGTGGGATCTGAGGGAGGGGAGAAGGCAGCACCGTTACTCTGATTTCCACCAGGAGCTCCAAGACCGGGGGCCAAAGCCTTGGGTGTTGGCAAGAAGCGAGCTGGACCCCCCGTGGAGTGGAAGGCACCGCAGCTCCAGGCCGAATGGATCGCCCCTACCCTGGTCGGACAGGGATAGCCTCAGCGATGGCCCCTCGTCCAGCGAGGCGCACTGGCGGCCCAGTCGCCCCCCTTTCGGGGGTCGCCCTCCGGAGAGGCCCCTCAGGCCCAGCCCCCGGGAGAACCCCCAGAGGCACGGGAGGCGCAGGCACCGCAGCTACTCCCCTCCCCTGCCCTCTGGCTTCAGTTCCTGGAGCTCCGAGGAGGAGAAGGAGAGGCAGCCCCGGAGCCGGGGCCCCCGTCGCCGCCGCCGCTCGCACTCCCCAAACTGGCCGGAGGAGAAGCCGCCGAGCTACCGCTCACTGGATGTCACTCCAGGCAAGAATGGCAGGAAAAAAGGGAGTGTGGAGAGGCGCTCGGTGAGCCTGGGGCATCCTGCTGAGGGTCGGGCGTGGGCAGAGAGGACCCTCCAGCCAGGATTGGCCACGGGGGACACAGGCCGCCTCACATGCCACCGCTGAGGGTGCCTCCTCCCTGTTTTGCATAAATGACATTGTGGTTTGAGGCCCTAGTGAGCTATGATCGGGTCACTGCACTCTGGACTAGGGGAAAAGGAGACACTGTGGGCTGGGTGGGACTTCTCTAGTTAGAGCTAAAGGACCTAGTAAGGCCAGGGTGCCAGTCAGAGCAGAGTGCAGGGTCTCATGGCAGTCCTGTGAGGCAGGTCCAGCAGGGTCCGGGTTCACAGATGAGGAAATGAGGCTCAGAATGGGTAAGCACCTGTGAATAGCGGAGCTGGGGCCTGAGTGCAGGCCTTCACGGCTAAAGCTTGACCTCTTTTTGCAGCTGCCTTGCTTTACTTAGCAACTGTATTTCCATACCCCAAGTTAGAACACTCAGCCTGACAGAAAACGTATCAAGTCAACACGCAAGGCCCTGGTGTATGTGAGGTTGAGGCCCCCTTGAGACACACCCTGGAAAGGATCATTACACTGAGTTAAAGAAAGGAAACATAAAACTCTGATCTCCAAAATACAGGTCAAAGCTTTAGGATTTTGTGGATAGGCAAGATGTTGTTGGGTGCGGGTGTAGCTTACCAGCCTCAAAGCAGAACACAGGAGGATGTAGGCCTTGGAGGCCTCTGGATACAGACCTTTCTTTTTTTCTTAAAGAAGATACTTTAAGCTGGGTACGGTGGCTCATATCTGTAATCCCAGCACTTTAGGAGGCAGAGGCAAGAGGATTGCCTGAGCCTAGGGGTCCGAGACCAGCCTCAGCAACATGGCAAGACCTCGTCTCTACAATAAATCCAAAAAATTAGCCAGACATTGAGGTGTGCACCTGTAGTTGCAGCTACATGGAAGGCTGAGGCAGAAAAGTCGCCTGAGCCTATGGAGTAGAGGCTGCAGTGACCGCAAGAGTGCCACTGCACTCCAGCCTGGGTGACAGAGTGAAACTCCGACTAAAAAAAAAATACTCTTTGAAAAAATTTTATAATCAATACATCCAAATGACAGCGTTCCTTAATGTGGCCGTTTTGCAAAGATATGCTGCCACTGCTCCAAAACGCCGATGAACTGCCTCAGAGTCAACTTACAAGCTACCCACGAAAACTTTTTCTCTATTTGACCAATATCCTTTTCTCTTTCCGTTTGGTTGAGACAGTCAAAGGGATTAGCAGTAGGTCTGGGGGAGTTATCAGAGTAGAGGGATATTATGAAAAGAAGAATTATAGTCTCTTACAGGCTTTGAGAGGTACACTTTCTGCTGTGATTTTTTTTTTTTTTTTTTGAGTCGCAGTCTTACTCTGTCGCCCAGACTGGAGTGCAGTGGCACCCCACGGCTACTGCAGCCTCAACCTGCTGGCCGCGGGCGATCCTTCTGCCTCAGCCTTCCAAGTAGCCGGAACTACAGGCACGTCCTACCACACCTGGCTTATTTTTTGATTTATTGTAGAGACGAGATCTCACCAAGTTGCCCGGGCTGGTCTCAAACCCCTGAGCTCAGGCAATCCTCTCACCTCAGCCTCCCAAAGTGCTGGGATTGAGCCATCATGCCCAGCAATTTTTTAAAAAATTAATCACACATGTGGTGTGTGCAAAAATACACTAGAGCAGAACCTCAATGAGAGAGAAACTTGTGAGGAAGGTAGTGGAGACCAGCACACATTTCTGAAGTAATCAATGTCAATTACATCATCCTCTCACAGAGGTCCCATGAGAGACAAAGAACAGCGATAATGAAAATAGCTTCCCCTTGCCAAGTGATACTGAGCTGTAAATGTCTCATACAACATCTTATTTAATCCTCACGACAACCCTGTGAGGTTTGTACTGTTCTCCTCATTTACAGATGATAGAGCTATTTCTTCCATGTTACCAGTAAGAAAATCACATCCTGAGAGAAAACAGTCAAGACTGGGACAACTGCAGTTACTTTACACGTATAGTGACTAAACCGTGTCTCTTCATTTTAACAGAAAAAAGTAATAATTTAAAGACCAGCTTGGGGCACCAAATCTAAACACTATTTTCTTCTAAGTTAAATTATTTTATTTTAGCCAGGCTCTGTGGCACAGCCTGTAATCCCGCGCCTTGAGAGGCTGAAGTGAGTGGATTGCCTGAGCCCGCGGGTTCGAGACCTGCCTGGGCAACTTGGCGAGACCTCATCTCTACAATAAATCAAAAAATCAGCCATGGTAGCGCATGCCTGTAATTCCGGCTACTTGGAAGGCTGAGGCGGAAGGATCACCAGAGCCCAGCAGGTCGAGGCTGCGGTGGCCGGGAGCAGCCACTGCACTCCAGTCTGAGCGACAGAGTGAGACTCCAACTCAAAAAAAAAAAAAAAAATTCTTTTATTTTCTTGATTTTCTTTTTTTTTTTCTGAGTCGGAGTCTCACTCTGTCACCCAGGCTGGAGTGATCCTTCCACCTCAGCCTTCCAAGTAGCTGGAACTACAGGTATGCGCCATCACACCTGGCTAATTTTTTTATTTATTGTAGCGATGAGATCTCGCCAAGTTGCCCAGGCTAGTCTCAAAC
>CAUYQG010081921.1:0-15880 GCA_963574415.1 Tarsius wallacei
GCCTGTAGTTCCAGCTACTTGGAAGGCTGAGGCGGAAGGATCGCCGGAGCCCAGCAGGTCGAGGCTGCGGTGGCCGGGAGCGGCCACTGCACGCCAGTCTGGGCGACAGAGTGAGACTCCAACTCAAAAAAAAAAAAAAAATATACATGTTTATGTCACATGTATTTATATACCAGTTGTGTAAACTTCAGACCCCAAATGCAATCAGAACACAATAGAGGTAATATAGTCTCTTTACACATATACTCTCTCATCTTTGTTTACCTAAAGTTTGTCTGGATTGTGTATATATTTCAAATGATTGAAATAATTAGATAAACTAACTCTTAGTAATCATTACAAAACACTTTCATTATCATTGTTATATATAAAACTCTTCCAGTGTCATTGAAACTCTTTGACATCTTATATTCAAAGAAATCAGGAGAAAATCCACAGTTAATCATATTCTGATATAGAATTACAAAGTTAGAATGTGGAACCTGCAAAACAAAGGCCATGAAAAAGTACAATTATAAAATTCATGAAGATGGAAGTTCCCTTTTCAATGTAAATAAACAGAAGATGTATTTGTAGGCAAAGTTAAGACTGCTTTAACTTTTTAAATTAAATATATACAATTAAAAGCATCAGGAAACACTGATAAAAATTTTTAAAGACATATATTTGGATTTAGTAGAATAGATACTTCTCAAATGTGTGTGAGATTGTTTAAACTGATGAAAAGATTGTGAAGCTTTTTTCTTTTATTTGTAACAGTTACAATAGCACATTTTCAAAGTCTATATTTCTCAAAATCATTGCTTTGGGATTGTTATTTAATATTTACTTTGTTAAATTCCAAGAACTTTTGGCAGTCATCTTACTATAAAGCCCTTTTAAATATCTTGAACTTCATTAAATAGATTTTAGTAGTTCATGGAACTTGGGATCATCTTGGATTGTTTCTAAATTTAGAATTTAATCTATTCATAAAATTGTATTCTAGAGCAGATGTTAATTATTTTTAGAGTTAATTAGTGGAGGGGGAAAGAAGAACGTACTTACTCCTTTGTGATTAGATATGCCCTTTACATGAAACAAATCTATTATGTGAAAATGAATTTAAATATCAAATTTGAGTATTTGTAAAGTGACTACATTTATTATATCCTGATACAGTGTAGCATTATTTATTGCATGCCTGAAAATATACCTGTTGGCTAAGTAAATATTATGTATTTGAACTGAGAGTTTACATATAATAGCATGATATATGTGTATGTTATTATATATGTATATCTGTAGTGTATATATTCATATATACACATACATAATTCATCCAAATTATAAATATGAATGTTTCTCTAAGAGGTCATTATTAAAGCCAAACATCATTTGAGTCTTCCATGAAAACCAGTGCTTTTGCTCCTCCTTCTGGTACTGTGCAGAACTAAGCTGAGTTTGGATACTTCAGGTACTTCTGTGGTGCAAGTCACAGCTACAGATGCCGATGACCCTTCATATGGGAACAGCGCCAGAGTCATTTACAGCATACTTCAAGGGCAACCCTATTTCTCTGTGGAGCCTGAAACAGGTCAGGAATAATGAATCAGTGTTTGTTAATTTAATCATCTGTATGACCTTTATAAGTAGAAAGAAGATGAGAGAACAAAAACAAAACCTTGCCATTAACATTCAGAGATGAGTGATAGTGGGCACAACACTTAAAGATTTAAGAACTCAAAGTTAAATGAGTGTGTTCATGGAAACATAAATGTGTTGATTTTTTTATATATGTGTTTAGATAGCTGTACAGCATATATGGTATGACTGGTAATTCAAAAGCAATAAAAATTAGAAAATATTTCCACAGAATCACTTTACAATTTCTAGACAATAAAAATGAATAGCAAAGGCATATCTTGCCTTTCAAAAGATTACTAGTTCAATACTACTATTTGTGGGGGGTTAGTCAAATAATTGAGAGCTCAATTAAGATAACAAAAGTTTTTTTTGTATTGTCTCAAGGCATCATCAGGACTGCATTACCAAACATGAACAGAGAAAACAGGGAGCAATATCAAGTCGTCATCCAGGCCAAAGACATGGGTGGCCAGATGGGAGGTTTGTCAGGGACGACCACGGTGAACATCACACTGACAGATGTCAATGACAATCCACCTCGCTTCCCCCAGAGTAAGCATCCTTTAATGGTAATTTTGCAGGGCAAAAAAAAAAAAAAAAAAAAAAAAAGAGGAAAAAAAAGCAACTGTCAATCACTTAATTTAAAACATATTGAAAATATGTTGCATAAAATGAACAAAAGGTATATATGCATTTCATGCGTATTTTATTCAGAGACTGCAGCACCTATGAGTTCATAACCTCTTCATATGTGAACATTGCATCTATAATTCAGAAATATTCCTTTCTGTAAATTAAGGAATATTTCTTTCTATAGACAAAAAGAAAATAATGTTTTATTGGAAAATAAACTAAGTCATAATTTTGCAATAAATGTGTTTGTTATTACTTAGAATTTAATAAAGAGGAACCTAACTTGAGGGTAAAATTTTTCAATAAAAATCTAATTTGACAAATTCTAAGAACTCTGCCAAGAACCTTAGGGATCAATCAGACTTGCAGTTGATGTCACTGTGTGTGAAATGGCAATGACAGGCAAACATTTTGTCATTTTGATCTATGTATAGATCTATTTTTAACTAACTTCTCAAATTCTTAAAATAAATTAAGAACGGGCTAATAACCATTAGCTTCTGATCACATAATGCTTGCATTTATAAAATTAAGTTTCTTCTTATACAACTTTGGTAGACTACATGTCTACTCGTAAAATAGAGAAGATAGTATCAATGGACACTCCCAATTTCGGCTATGCTGAAAGATCCTGTACTTCAAGAATTTAGGGTCATTAGGAAAGTGGCACAAAAAGTATATTCTAGCATGTTTTATATCATTAATTATCATCATTGACTGAATATTATCCTCTAAATTAATCCCCAATTTTAGTTAGTTGTCTTAAAGGCCTTTGTGATAAAGTATTAACATTTAAAAGGCAGTAGCTTTTTCTGAGGTTCATATATTCAGAAAGAATTATGGTCTAAGAATTCACTATATTGTTTTGACTCTTTAAAAGCATTTACTTCTTTTCTGTGTTATTTTTAGCTAACTTTGATTATTAATAGTACATGATTCAAATTTTACTATTCCAAGAATGTATGTGGAAAGAGTATAAAATTCATATTGAATTTCCTTGAGCAGGCCAATCACATGCCTATGTGTCTGTGCTGGTTGTGTTGCTAGAGATATGTAAGACACATGCCCATCAAGTCTGCTGCTGGTGTGTTGGTCCTCAGAACTCACAGGGAAGAGCATCTGCTTGTGCGCTTTTCAAATAATGAGGATCCAACTCCGGGTTACCTTTATCATTGGCGAGGATAAGAAAACCAATAATAAGCCTTCTAGTTTTTCGGAACAGGTTTAAATACTTGTGTCCCATTTAAAATTTAAATTTCACATGTTATATATTTCTGACGACCTTATTTAGCTTGAGCCTTCTACCAGGAGAATGAGCATGCAAATCCAGGAGAATAAGTCATAACTAATTATTTGCATAATCCGCAATGACCACAGCTATTCCTAGAAGGAAGTATTTTATGTACTAATACATTCCCATTAGGCAGAGTCTGATATTTTAAACTCTCAGGAATATATATACATGTCTGAAAAATCCAGTCCACTTACAAATGGTGCATTTAATACACAAATTAATAGAGTCTAATTAAATTAGAAAATTAGACATAGTAAAGGCCTAATGAAAATTTATTTTAATTTTTTCTTGATTTTGGATTCTCCATTCATTCAGTAAATATTTCCTTGAATTTTATTAATGCGGAATTTGTATTTGACACCTGTGAAATACATAAATCTTGACATGATAATAGTGATAACACGAGTTATCATTATCATAATAATCAAAAGAAGGAGCAAAATAACTTCCATTTTCTGAATGGCATTTTTAGGGGAGACTGAACCAAGTTATTTATTGACCTATTTATTTAAATCTTAACAACTCATTCAGGTCAATGTTATCATCCCAATCATACAAATGATAAAACATAAGTTAAAGATGTCTAGGCCAAATTGCTAGTAATGACAGAGGTAGGTTGAAATCCATATCCACCTCCAAATGTAGAGTTACAGGAATTTTATATCATCAAGAATTTTATATCTTGTTTCATCATTTTAAAAATTATAGATGGTAATGTAATTCATAGGTTTTTATTTTCTAAATTATCCTTTTTATAATGAATTCTGTTTATTTTCTAAATTATTTTATTTTTGTTATTAAAATTATCTTTTTTGTTATCTTTTTTGTTTTGCAACTTAATCTAACTATTGGAAACAGTGTTGCCATCAGTTAGAATGTTACTTGATTGTCTGAGCCATCTAACGTGAAAAAAATAGTATTTAATAACTAATATGATTTAATTAGATAGTCAAGATTAGGTGAAAGTGCTACAGTATATGAAAATTTTCATGTCTATATATAGCCTATCACTGAAACTTTACAACTAATCTCTATAAACCATTATTATTATTATTATTATTATTATTATTATACTCAATGTACAGGAGAAGGAAAGGAGGCTCAGTGTAGAAATGATGAAAAGAGAAAACCAACACTAATAGAAATATATGGCAAGTCAAAAATGTGTGCCACATGTGTACTTTGAAATATTCTCTCAGCCATATTTAAAAAGCAAAAAGAAAAAGGCAGGAGACATCTATTTTTAATTATTTATTTTTCTTTAACCCAATGTTACACCTTAAATATGTCATCGATATAAAACTTAATCAGATATTTAACATTCTTTTTTTTCCTCCAAGTCTTGTACTTAGGGCAAGTATTTTTACCATTACATCAAGACAAACTACTTTGTCAATCTATAGCCAAATGAGGGTTAATGACTTGGTTAGCAGCTGCCATATTGGATGGCTCGGTAGCCACCCTGACATCATCCCCTGCATGAGTTCCCCTGATCTTCACTTAGTGATTTTTTAATTTTGGTCAATTAATCAGACTGCTCTATTTTTCAGTATCATCAGTAACATTGGATAGTAGTCTATACTTTATGGAGTGATGTAAAACTAAGTAATTGAACATTTATGAAGGCTGGTACTTAGTGTATTTATGTGTTTTATAGTGTTGGTTTGTGCTACTGCTACTCTACCATTATCATCATCATCATCATCATCATCATATTTTATTCAATATTATAAAAGTAGGGTCACAACCCAGACCTCTTTTCAGGTTGGCTGATCCAAATTTAATATTTTCCAATATGCTGCATCAGAAATGTAAAGTCATCTGTAGGGGATGGGGACAAAAGAAAACTCAGATACCCTGCTCCTTTCTTCCATTTATTTTATTGTGTGTATTTATAAGAATGGTTCTCAGTCAGGGATAATCTTGCTCTCCTATAGGACTTTGTCAGTGTCTTGAGACACTTTTGCTTGTGTCACCTGGTAAGTACTACTAGTTCATGGTGGATGAAGCTAGGGATATTTCTAAGGATCCTTACAATTCAAATGACAAAGAATTATCTGGCCCAATATAGCAGTAGTGTCTAGGCTGAGAAATGTTGAATGGTTTAAGTGAAATCTTATGATTTGTATATCTAAAAAATATTTATGTATTAAGATCCCCTTTGTACCAAATACTATTTTACGAACTAAGTTACAAGTCAATGAGGTTTTTCAAAAAAAATTTGTGGTTTGTGTCACTAACATTTTTTATTAAACCAGGGGAAGCAAGTTCTACATAAGTAAAAACATTGTATACTTACAAGGTATTGGTTCAGTCCTGAATGAAAAGAGGACATGTGATGAAATTCCAGTACAGGCAGGGCTGGAGGATTGGGGAAGAGGGCAGAAAAACAGAAGATCTCATTTAAAAGGTGGTATTTCATCTGACCACTGCAATATGGAATTGATACAGTCATACATAAAGGAGAAATCCTACAAGCAGAAGGCGCTAGCTGAGAAAGTGCTAGGCTGGGAATTCAATGGGATCTATCCACAACAGAAGGCCTGTGTGGCTAGAACATACCAGACAATAAGGAAGTAGGTAGGAAACAAGGAGTTTAGAGAGCTCTACACTCAGAGAAACATTGGTAATCATAAATTATTGTTATTGGAATTAACAAAATCATAACTGTGTGCCTGATCTAAGTTATCACTATGATCTTGTGGTTTTAGAAGTACAAATATGTGCACATATAATATAACCCAGGCACATGAATATAATTCTTAAAAGGAGCCAATAGATTGGAAGGTTGAGGTGCACCTTAAAACTGATACCCAAAAGTATTTCCTTCTTTTTTGCACTAGATAGTAAATGCATTTTTCTCTATAAAACTATGTTTCTGTTGCAATTATTTCAGAATCCTGTGTTATTTCAAGAGATATAATTTAATTTTTAAAACAATGGGTGGGAAAATCATCTATTGCTTACCTTCCAGTGGCAGGTACTGTGTTTGCAATTAAGCACATGAAAATTCATGTCTTGATTTCTTATTATGAGTGGCTTATCTTCTAGCAGGGGAAAGAATATTTCAATACAGCATGATAAGTGTCATGAAGAAACTAAGCACGGAAGGCAACAGGCATACAGAGGGGTGTCACTTATCCAAATACAGGAGGAAGTAGTATTAGTACATTCTTTACAGTAGAAAATTTTTAGAAAATTCATCTCTACCTAATTTTTTTCTTGACACGAGTAGTTGGAAATGATTATAAGCCATAGAAAGAGACGTGTTTATGCAGCTGGACATTAGCCAAGTTCCCAGTTCGTGAAAGAACAAACTCTGAGTAGGAAAAATGGTAGAAGACATACTTCAAAGTGATGGTGAGGATTATCTCTAGATGATCAAATAACAGATAATTTTAAGTCTTGTTTATCTTTATTTTTTTCTTAAGAAAAACATAATGACAAGGGATAGAAACAACAAAGTTGACAATTGTTTTGAAGAAGTTTTATAAGATGAGCACTGGAGAGTCACTATTAGCATTTACATAACTGGGTAATCGTGGGTGATCTTTTCCAGTTGGTTTTAGTAGAAATCCTTTAGGAAGAAATTGAAGGGTAATACATTGAGGAATAAAAGACAGGGGGCAAAGGCATCTAAGAAATATCTGAACTTTGAGAAGCTAGGATGAACAAGAACATAAACTAGAAAAAAAAGTAAAGAAAAATCCTGCATTAAGGGTGGATCAGTAGATAAATTTTAGAGCTTACCATATCTCAGGCTCCAACCAGGAATTAGGGCTATCATAGTCAACAAAGGACCTGGGCACCTGGTTGAAGATGTAGACAATAAAGTGATAAATAAGTAAATATGTAATATGGCATCTTGAAGTGTGGTTCCTGCTGTGAAGAAACATAAAGCAGAATAAGGAGCTAGAGAATGACAGGGATGGCATTTTAGGAAGAATCTGAAGGGTAGACTTCTCTAAGAAGGCCTGAAAATTTTCTAAAACTGAAAGTGTGTACAATTAGCCAATTTAATTTATCTGGGCCTCAGTCTCTTCATATACAATACTTATCTCTTATAGTATTACAGTGAAGAAATAAGGTCACATAAATAAAATGTCTTCAATGATAACTGTAACATAAAATGTCTTCAGTAGTAACTAACATATGATATGTTCTCAATAGATTTGGATTTCCTCTTATTTTCCTTCTCAAGAATGTGTCTCGTGCTTCTAATCTTAGAGTTTTCTTTGCTCTGATTTTGCGCTGCCATTCTTTCATGGCCAACAAAAGATGAAATAAAAGCAACCTAAACCTGGAGAGATCTGTCACCATGAGGATCACAACAAATTGAATGCACTTACCTCATATGTACCAATTAGCACTTCCTTTATGAGCACCCCAGATCAAATTTTTCTGCTCTCTTACCAAGCATTCTTAATGTTTGCTGGATTTCATTGTGCTAATGTTTACACACATACATACATGCTTCTACATTCCAAATCTATCCATGTAGTATTTCTACTCAAATAGTTTAAATCATTTAAATCATTTAGTCTTATTCACCTCATTTTCTTCCTTCCTTCCCTCATAAAAAACATGGAAAATCATAAAAGTATATAAAATTGTGAATATATAGACCATGGAAATTACTGGAACCTGATTATTGTTGAGCTTGGCGAAACCAACAGGGAAAGCAGGATTTATTCCCAAATGACCTTTAAAAAAAAAAAGCTGAGTGCGGTGGCTCATGCCTGTAATCTCAGCACTTTGGGTAGTGGAGGCGAGAGGATTGTCTGAGATCAGGGGTTCGAGACCAGCCTGGGCAATTGGCGAGACCTCGTTTTCACAATAAATATATATATATATATATATATAGCCATGTGTTGTGGTGCTTGCCTGTGCTTCCAGCTATTTGGAAGGCTGAGGTGGAAGGATCACTTGAGCCCAGTGGGCTGAAGCTATGGTGGCTGTGAGCTTGCCACTGTACTCTGGGCAACAAAGTGAGACTCCTACTCAAAAAAAAAAAAGAAAGAAATAAAATAAAATATCCCTGGAAAAGTGTTAGAATATTGATTTGTATACAGTCCACAGCTCATGATTAAGAGACATCTAATCTACTAAGGCCAGGCTAGTTCTAGCATGTTCGCCTTAATGCTTTGGAGAATACTGTTATATAACTCTAATCTATCGAAGAGAGAGGGGGGAGAAAAAAGCACCAGAAAGAAAGGTCCAGGCCTAGAGAAAATGAGTTTGCAAAAGCAGTTAAGCAGGATGTGGTCTGGTGCCTAGGCCTTGGCTCTAGTTACTGAAGGAACTGGATGGGCAGCATAATCAGTAGAACTGAAAAAGAAAAAAAAAAAGGAAGTTAAGCATATGACCTGCAAATGAGCTGTAAACCATAGCACAAAGTAAAATAATAAAAAATAAAAATAAAAACCCACAGCTCTTTATTCTCAGTTAGGACTTTTCCACACATGCTATCACAGAGACAAAGACAAAGGGAACAGATTGTTTTCACATTTTGCTTAACAATGTGCATGGGCTCCTGAGAACCTGGCTCTTATTGAATCAAGCTTCTAGACACTCACAACTCACAGACATCGTTGCACACAGCTTAGGTTGACATGTGGAAGTCAGGGACCAATCCATGTACTTTTATGCAACATCAGCTTAGCTGAGATTTTGTGAGGGGGAAACCTTATAAACTACAAATAAATGTCATTGCATGATTCAGTGACTCTCTTATTTTTCTGCAGGATATTATGTATATAGATAATCAATATCAAATTAATGCATTCCAATCTGTCCTAAGTGCACTGAAAAGACTGGATTTATTGCTGTGTTTTTTTTTTCCAAGAATTATAACAATACTCAGTTGTTTACCATTTGGTTAATGTTAGTTCTGAAAATTAATATCCAATTCCTCACCTATAGGAAAATTTTCATTAAGATAAATTAGATATGATGGAAAAAGTTTGGATATACAAATAAAATGAAGGAGGTTTTTATTTCTTGAGTATTTCAATATCAACTCTATATTTTTCACCAAATCATCTCTAAAGATTATACACAATTTCGAATGTAAACAGTTCCAGAATCACATGACACATAAGAGAGTTCATACCTGGGCAACCATGTTTGTTTGTTTTATCTGAATGTCCTTGATTGGCTACTGAGTTTAGCCCATTAAATTACTTAAATATGGATTATCCGGTTTTCCCAAAGTAAATAAAACAGCAACATGTAAAAATAATGGTATTAGGCATTGCTATAGCATGTACTAACTACTATAAAATGTAACACAAATATTAACTCATTTAGTCTTCACAGTATATGAGGTAGATAATATAAGTAAATAATATAATTACCTATGCCATTTTATTAATTTAATAAACTGAATTATGTAAACTTAAGTCACTTATTCATGATTCTACATCTGGGAAATAGATAAGAGTAAGACTGGGGATTCACATTCATTGGCTCTACAGTCAGTGCTTCTAAACACTACACCAAGAAAGAAATTGGTACACCAAAAACTCTTTGTCTTCCTTGGTGCATCCCACCTTTAGTTATTCTGTGGTGCAACTATAGGGCCAACTTCTGGCAGGGTACACTGAATGCTTAAAATGTATGTGCATTTAGACACAGAGACAGGAAAATCAGACCTTTATTGCTTGGTGTTTTTGTGATACCTAAGAATCAAACATGACTGACCCCTTCTCTGGGATCCTTATGCCACTTGGGCAAATAAACAAGTTTGCGTGAGACAAGGTCTTTCAAGGAAATGTCTATATGATATACATAGGGATTTAAGACACGTACATTCAGTGTGCTATGAGACTACCATAATCCCTGCCTGGTACAAGAGAGATTTGATTTAATAAGTGCTGATTTTCGCTTTGTAAATAGAGTCAACCTCTTTTCTACTGGGGATCCCAAGGTAATGTAGGCCCCAGGCTGATTTGCATATTTTAAAATTATCAAGCACTTTTCAACTAGAGCAACTGTCAGGTATACCCCAAGGAAGATGCTTCAGCATGAGAAAGAAGGGAATAAAATTAAAAATGTCTCTTTTTCACTTTTTTATTATCTAGAAAATAAAAATGAACCTACTTACATTCAAAAGCTGTTCTACAATTTATATTGCTTAAATATAGCAAGATTTTTTACTGTGACCACTACAATGCTCTCATATATCTGTAGGATTTTTCCTCACCAACCCAATGCCTATAGTTTGAAATATTTACAAAGAAATAATATTATTAAAGCATTCATTGAACTATTAAACATTGACAGAAGTCCTACTATGTGCCAAGAACTATGCTAGAAAATAATGATAAATCAGAATAATCTTAAAGTAAGGAATATGATACAGGATACATCCACAAGTAATTTGAATTTTGATAGGGAACTTTCTGTCATTCTCACACACACATACATATTTATAGCTATTTAGTTACATTGTAATTTTTCTTACATTTATCTCTTATTCTTTTTTCATGCTCGCTTTTGTATATGTACAGTCATGCACCCTGTAACATTTCAGTTAATGATGGACTACATATTATGACAGTGGTACCATAAGATTCCAATACTATATTTTTACTGTACCCTTTTCTATGTTTAGATATGTTTAAGGACATAAATACCATTGTGTTACAATGGTCTATGGTATTCAGTACAGTAACATGCTATCCAGGTTTGTAACCTAGGCCATCCCATGGAAGTCAAATGTGGGGGAGGTTACACTCTCTAGGGTTGTGCAAGTACAGTCTGTGATGTTTACACAACAAAAAATCACCAAATGATGCATTTCTCATAATGTATTCCCTTTGTTAAGTGATATATGACTGTACATATATAGGTTTTGTGTACCCATGTATAAGTATATGCACATATTTACATATGTATACACAAACATATGTACACATATCATTGGAGAATAATGCAATAAGATTAGTGCTAATTTGTCTAAATATTAAGATGATAAATTCTTTTAGATGTAAAGAGATCAGTAAGAGGAAAATTATTTAAAACTACTTCTAAAATAAGAGTTTCCTGGTTGTGAAAACAGGACAGGTTTGGTGGCTTATCCTATAATCCGGGCAGTTTGGGAGGCCAAGACAAGTGGATTGCCTGAGCCCATGGGTTCGAGACCAGCCTGGGCGACTTGGCGAGACCGCCTCTCTACAATAAATAAAAAATTAGCCGGGCGTGGTAGCGCATGCCTGTAGTCCCGGCTACTAGGAAGGCTAAGGTGGAAGGATCGCCAGAGCCCAGCAGGTAGACGCTGGAGGTGGCCGTGAGCATGCCACTGCACTCCAGTCCGGGTGACAGAGTGAGACTCCAACTGAAAGAAAGAAAGAAGGAAGGAAGGAAGGAAGGAAGGCAGACAAAGGTCACTGAAGGGAAGATAGTTTTGTTATTTTTGTTGTTGTTAGAAAGAACAGAATGAACAAAGGCAGACTTCAGTGTGTGCAATTTGCTTCAAAGCAGAAATTGTAAAGATGAGAGTGTGAAAGATGAGGCCATGTTAGCAACATGAAGAGGAACGAATAAAAAGATAAAATGCTACATATATTATTTAAAAGATTGTGTTTTTCAGAGAGCATCAGCCACTTCTTCAATTTGATGAATGATGTGGATAGCAATGAAGCACACTGTAAGCATTGGAAGAGCCAGTGTTGAGAGACTGAACTAAGGCTGAGGAAAGAAGGGCTTTAAGGTATATTTAAGACAAGACTTAGTAACTAGATTGATACAATGTTTGAGGGATAAAACATAAGAATATCGATTAAAAAAAGATACTTTTGAGCTTTCTACCAGGAGTGTTTATTTGAGGAGAGACATGGGGATTTTAATTTGATCTGAACATCTTAAGTGGAGATGCCTGCAGAAAGATGGTAGATTGTAATTATCTAGTAGCTAGGGTGTGAGGTGTATGGTGAATATAGACATGTAAGATCTCAACCAGGCTAAAGATTTAGGGTTACAGAACTGAGAAGAATATACAAAACTTGTATTATGAAACATATAATTATCTAAGTGAAATCACTTACATGAAAATGATACAAAAACCCACTTGGAACGTTCCAGTGATTTCAGTAGAAATTTGCCTTAGAATAAACTACTTGGCATTTTGCACAATAGGATTGAATGTCCCTCTGTGTTATGGTATTCTATAAAACAACTTGGACCATGTCCCTGCGTAGACATAGACACAGAAATATAGATGTAACACTAGCTATTCTATTCAATCTTGTTTAGGCACAATTAGGCTGTTACCACAGAGTTTTTAGAATATCTATTTCAGGCAAGACACATTGTAAAGTGACTGAGTACCTAGTACAATGCAATATATTTATGAGTGGCTAATTGAAGGTTTATCTTAGCTTCCTCCAATCCTATATGCTTTTTGTGTTTACATCCATTGCAATCGTGTGCATCTACTAATGTCAATTAACTTGAAAACAATTTAAAAGAAATGTATCAAGATGGATTCCCAAGACTCTGGGGATCAATGGCAACTTCACTAAAAGCCTTGTTATGTTGCTTTCTTCAGTAGCATGAACAGGAAACTAAGACATCGTGCAGCATCTCGTTTTGCTCTAATTTAACTTAAATGCCCAAAGCTAAGTTGGTGATCATGTCTCCAGTGCTCACAAATTTGGGTTTCTGTCTTTCCCCTAGTAAGAGTCTTCAGTTGCAAAGCCTCAGTAGTTTGTCAGTCTCTGGTGTGACTTTCAACTCTCCTCTACTTTCTCCTAAATGCCCATTTAGCATTGCATAATTTCCTTAACTACTCTGCAGTTCCCTCCAAGGAGCTTTATCTTGTTTTTAATTTCTTCCTGTTAAGCTCATTAAAAAACATCTTTTAAACATTATACAATGGAATGGTTTATAAACATGCATAATTGTGTCATTTTTCTTAAAGCAAGTATTGTTTGAGATTATTATGCAGCATAGAGATGTTACAATATGATTATACACAAAGCAAATAAAAAATTAAGCTAATGGTAAATTATTTTGTTGATTCATGTACATGGTGCCTTTTTTTAAATCTCTACTCTGGAAAAGTAGAGTTCTTATGTAAATGTGAGTAGCAATAAGGATAGAGAACAAAGGATAAAGACAAATTATATCTCTTTGAACCTTATTTTTATCCACAAAACAACAGCTATTTGTTGCTAAACTCACATCCTGGAGATTAGTCATTTGCCTTTGTTGCCCTTCAAGTTGATTTCTGACATCTCTTTTGTTGTTCTTAGGGAAGTCACCCTGTCACATCTCTTAAGTCACCTATCATATCTTTCCTCCAAAGTCTCTTACTCACATTGAGTTGTTAATTTTTCTTTCTAATTCTGTTACATAAATCAGCAGTGTTTTTAATATTCGAGTGCAAAGGTCCTATTGATCAAATTTTTGGTAAAAAACAAGTAAATTACCAGGAATATCAATCTCAATTAGTGAACAGCTAGAAATACACCAAACTTGTTTGAAATCCTGAATAACAACAATGAAGATATTGTGTGAGGTTGTCAATTACATTCTGAAAGTGCACTTACATAAATAGCGGTACTTTTTGTTCAGTCCTTAGAAGCTTTCTTTGCAATATTGCCTTGTAGATTTTTACTTGCTCAGGCTAACTTTCCGTATGTGCTACAGAAATGGCAGTGACCTCTCTCCTCACATTCATGCCTTTGTGCTTAAATGGATAACTAAACTAAGAACATACTCACCAGGAAGAAATATGTATCTGCCCAAAACATTAAATGAGAGGGAGATGATTCAATCTGACACCTGGGAATGAATTTGAAGCAACTATAAATTGGAATTGACAGGAAAGAGTGCCACATAATTAAAGCTTCATCAACTGTAAGATAGAAAATAAGAAGCATGCAAATAGGTGTCTTTAAGGAGAAATGAAACTTGAGCGCTTTTTTGTCTTTTTCAATCTGAGCCGCCTTTCTACTGCTTGTCCTACATGGCAAACACCCTTGGAGAGAGAACATGCTGGCTCTCAATTAAAGTAATTTCAGTTTGCTTGACAAACTAGGATACTTGTATTAAAGAGACTAGTCTTGGAAGTAAATTTAAAATTGTGAATGGATTGTGCTTTCATACATTTAAAATATAAAATGCACTTTCAAATTTTGCACTAGATCCAATAAATCTTGCCATAAAAATGATTTCTGAGCATAAATATAATTCCAGAAAAGCATTGTCAAATTATGTACGTAGGACAATAAGTAGAAATTTGTTTAATGGATTAATTATTGAAGTTGTCATATCATCCATTTTTGTTTTAGGGTAAAAAAAACAAGTATGTGCATGTATGCTTTAGGAAAAAATAAAGTTATGCATACTCATGTATGCACATACACAAAACTCACCTATATTATTTCAAACAAATTACTGTGAGAGATCATCAATATAGTTATACTGTATCAATAAAATTACACAATTTAGGCTCATTATAATGCAAACCAATGGAGCATGATCACTTCCCTGTTTAAGTCTTAAAGGTAGTAAACATGAATGTGAATAACACTAGCTCTCAAAATGAAATACACCTTATAATAAATATTGTCTCTGCACCAATCAAAAAATAAAATTAAGTAATAGTTTTGGATACTTGACTAGAACTATAATGGCAAGTTCAAAGCAGACAGATTTTCCAAATCTAAGCATGTGTCTAAGAATACAAATCAAGCAATCTCAAAGAAGTCAAGCTAAAAATAACAAGTGGGAGAACAAATTGCCAGAGACAATAGTCACAGTGAAATCTGTGTGACAGTAACATTAATGGAACAAAAAACTTTTTCTTTTGTTCTCTTTCTCTCTCTTCCTCCCTTCCTCCCTTCCTCCTTCCCTCTCTCTGTTATAAGAAGATTCCATAATATAAAAGCTTTTTTGTCATAACCTGATTATTTCTAATATCATCAGGAAATTGGTTAATCTGAAAATTATTTTACTAGATTATTAAATACATGTGTGTGTGTGTGTGTGTGTGTGTGTGAGTGAGTGTATGAGGGGTTATATAGGTGTGTGTGTGTGTGTGTGTGTGTGTAGTGTATATATATTTAAAATATAAAATGCAGAGAAAACCGAATAATTTTTCAGAGCACAGATCCCTTGTAGTAAAAACTTCTCCCACTAGGTAAGCATTCTAGAAACCCACTGACATTGATGTGCCAGTTTTTTTTTTTTGAGTTGGAGTCTCACTCTGTCGCCCAGACTGGAGTGCAGTGGCCGCTCCCGGCCACCGCAGCCTCGACCTACTGGGCTCCGGCGATCCTTCCGCCTCAGCCTTCCAAGTTGCTGGAACTACAGGCGCGC
>CAUYQG010081924.1:0-12275 GCA_963574415.1 Tarsius wallacei
CCCAGGGATGAAGCCTACTTGGTCATGATGGATGATTTTTGAGATGTGTTGTTGAATCCGGTTTGCTAGGATCTTGTTGAGAATTTTAGCATCTATGTTCATCAAAGGAACTCAAACATGCTGAAAAGAAAAAAAAAACAACCCCATTATAAAGTGGGCAAAAGATATGAACAGACACTTCTCAAAGGAAGACATCCGAGGGGACAACAGACACATGAAGAAATGTTCAACCTCACTAATCATCAAGGAGATGCACATCAAAACTACACTGATACCACCTAACTCTAGTCAGAATGGCAATTATCAATAACTCAAAAAACAACAGATGCTGGAGAGGATGTGGTGAAAAGGGAACACTTTTACGCTGTTGGTGGGAGTGTAAACTAGTGCAGCCTCTGTGGAAAGCAGTGTGGCGATTCCTAAAAGCTCTAAATGTCGACCTCCCATATGACCCCACAAATCCCCCTACTGGGAATACAACCTGAAGAACTCAAATCACTCTATAAAAAAGATACCTGTATGTTTATTGCAGCATTGTTCACAATAGCAAGAACCTGGAACCAACCATGCTGTCCATCAAAAGTGGACTGGATTTAAAAAATGTGGTACATGTACACGATGGAATAGTACGCAGCCATAAAAAGGAACAAAATCAGAGCATAATACTGAGTGATCTTTCACAGAAACAAAGATCTGAGTATCGCATGTTCTCACTCATAAGTGGACCTTGAACATCGATCGTAATAATATAAGAAAAGGATTGACAGTGGTGGGAAACTATGGGGGGGTGGGGAGGGGAAGGGAGGTGGGATTAATGGTAGTCGATATCTGTCTGGGGACGGGGGGCACACCTCATCAACAAGGGTGCCTGAACGACACATATTTGTGAACCTAATCCTTAACTGTACCCCACAATTTTAAAATTAAAAATTAAAAAAAAAATTCTGGGCACTCGGCGCCCTCTTGTGGCAGGCTCTGTCATTATTCCTCAGCGGCTCACAGCTCGGCCGGCCTGCCTCTCCTGCGGGGCTGCAGACGTGTTCACCATCTTCCCGGCAAGCGGCCCGCAGGGAGAGGCGGGAGGGAGCAGCGGGGGTGGGTGGGGCTTCAGTCCTCCCCTCTGGCTCTCCCAAGTCCAGGGGGACCCCCGCCGGCGGGGAGGCGTGAGGTCGTCTCTTCCCCAGGTGCGGGCGGCAGGTGCCCCAGCCGGGCTCACCCCAAGTCGGGTCTCCTGGTGTGGCCGCTGACCGGGTTCCGCCTGGGCCTGTCTCCCGAGTGCTGCCCCAGTGCGTGGTCTGCTGCTCAGAGGACTGCCGGGGAGGAGGGCGCTGGGTCAGCCCGGGCTCACCCCGGCCCCTCGGAGTCTCCCTCGTCCCGTTCCGGCGGCACCCCCTGCCCCACGGGGGGATCCGGGTGGGGGCGAGGCTCCCAAGACTCCGCCCTCATCCTGTCCCTCTGAGTTTGTGCTTTTGGGATATTCCCTCGCGGTCACGATCAGTCCCAGAGTAGCCGGCCTGCCAACGGCAGAGATCAGGCTGTGGCTCTGTGGCGAGCAGGCCCGAGCCCTTCCCTGCCCGGTTTTCGCGATGGTGGCGCGGGGCCCGGTTCACCTTCTGCGTGGGCAGGAGCCTCTGGCTCCCTTGCCGTGCTCCCTCTGCAGCGCTTGCGGCCAGCGTCCGCCGGGAACTGCAGTGGCGGGGCGGAGCCGGTGCCGCAGTCCCTTCCGCGGCTTCCCAGGAGGGGCCCCGCTGGCTTCAGCAAGTGGCGCTCGGCTTCCGCCCCCCTGCGAAGCGCCGGGGTCCAAGCAGCCCGGGAGAGCGCCGGCCACCTGCTCCCGAGCCCCCGCTCAGGCGCCACTCGCACGCCCACTGGCACACGGCCGTCACCCGCGCCCGCGCCTCACCCGCCTGCGCCGAGACGCGCCTAGTCCGACGGGCTCTGCGCCATCTTCTCCCAGCTCCTCACGCGCATGTTCTCTGTGCGGCGTTTCCTTTTTCCTTCTGCTCGTCTGTCACCGTCGACCTTGCTGGTTTGCGAACTGTCAGCGGTGGCCTCGCTCGACCCCGTCCTCCTTCCCGATTGTCCGCCCGCTCCGCCAGTGCGTCTTGCACTTCGGTGTGCCTTCATGACGGCAGACAGCGTCCTTTCGATTCCAGACGCAGGATGCCCTGGAGCGTTTCTGGTAGGGCTGTCCAGTTGTGATGCGTTCCCTGTGTTTTTGCTGGTCTGGGAGAGACATTTTTCTTCATTTCTGAGGCAGAGCCTTGCTGGGATCGTATTCTCGGCTGGCAGTGTTTTTGTTTTTGCGTCTTTCCTCAGTGTTTGTGCTCCACTGTTCCATCCTCTCCTGGCCTGTAAGGTTTCTGCTGAGAAGCCTGCTGTCAGTCTGATGGGGATTCCTTTGTGTGTGGATCGATGCTTTGCTCCTGCTGGTCTCACGCGTCTGTTTCTGACTTTTGACAATTTGATGACAATGTGCCTCTGGGAAGACTTTTCCATTTGGCTATGTGGAGGATTTCCTGAGCTTTCTGTGCCTGGAAATCTGCATCTCTTGACAGAGTTGGGAACTTTTCAGCTATTGTTTTATTAAATAAGTTTTCTATGGCTTTGCTGATTTGCTCCCTTCCTGGAACTCCCAGTATTTCAATTCTTGTTCAGTTTATGGTGTCCTCTGTTATCATGTAGGCTTTCCTCATTCTTTCTGACTTTCATCTTTGTCTGACTTGGTTGTTATTTCAAAAGAGTTGCCTTCAAGTTGAGAAATTCTTCATTTTGTATGTTCTGGAATTTCTGTTCTCTCCCACATTTACCCCACTCAGATCATGACTTGTTTTCCTTGTTTGCTTTTGTTTTATTTTGTTGTCAGCCAGGGTCTCTGTCTCCCAGGCCAGAGTGCAGTGGCATGCTCCCTAGGCTCAGGCGATCCTTCTCAGCCTCCTGAGTAGCTGGGGCTACAAACATGTATCCCGTGCCTGGCTGGAATTTAAAAATTTTCGTAGAGATGAGGTCTCACTATGTTGACCGGGCTGATCTCAAACGCCCGGCTCACGCGATCCTTCCACCTCAGCCTTCCAAAATGCTGGTATCACATGGGCGAGCCACTGTGCCCAGCCTGCTTGCATGGTTCATCTGTGTTCTCTTGTACCTCACGGAGTTTACCGAAGATCATTATTTTGCATTCTCTCATAGGCATGGCATAGATTTCCTTTAAGTATTTATTTGTAGAGATGGGGGTCTTATGGTGTTGCCCAGGCTGGTCTTAACTCTTGGCCTGAAGCCATCCTCCTGCCTCAGCCTCCCAAAGTGCTGGGATTACAGGCGTGAGCCACCACACCTGGCTGATTTCCTCTTTTCAGCGTCTGTTATTGGAAAGTTATTAAGCTACTTTTGAAGTGTTTATTTGCATTTCTGTGCTTTCTGTGTCCTTATGTGGGTATCTATGCATCTGGTGTTGCTGCTTCCGGTTTCATGGACTGGCTTTCACAGGAAAAGACTCCTGTTGGCATATCTGGAGAGCCGGTTGGGTAGGTGCCGTGGCTTGTATTCCGGGGTGTACAGCCGTGTGGTCGCTGTATGATCCCTCGGCTGTTATCAGTGTGAGTTGTGTCTGTGAGCTCCTCCGTGGCTTCAGCTGCAGTTGTTAGTGGAAGTCGCAGTGGGACTTTGCTGGGGCTGGGATGCCAGGCAAACGCATACTCTGGCACCAAGGTGGAGCAGCAGGCTGGGTGGGACAGACCTCAGGCCCCTGGGTGGCATTCGCGGGCAGTCGCCATGGCGGGCCCAGGCATACCCGTCCTTAGGCCTCCAGGCTGCAGTGGCAGGCCAGGCAGGTAGGCCCTTGGGACCCTGGGGGGCACATGGGGCCCTGGCAGCAGGACACCCCCGGGTGGTGTGCACGGCTGCCAGAGGTGGTGCTGAGGGCCTGGGCGAGCCAGTCCCCAGCACGCATGGGTGCCGCCATTGTCAGCAGCAGCTGGGGTGGGCCTATCCTGAGGCCCCCGGGTGGCGCACACGGGCATGGGCGGCAGCCTTGCACAGGGCGAGCCTGTCCGCAAGCCTTGGACAGTGTGTGAGGCAGGACTGACGCTCACGCCTCTTCATGGCATGTGCGGGCGTGCGACGGCCTGCTGTGGAGGCAGCAGAGCCACCGTGGGGTTGGCAGTCCTGGACAGTCTCCCGGGATCTGGGGAACACGTGCTGTGGCTCCCTCTGTCCCGGGGGCACTCCACTGCCTGTTTTCTGGGGTGCAGGACACGGTGTGCAGCGTACTGAGCAACTGGCCGCACCACGGGGCCCGGCGGGCATCGGCACGCATCAGCCCTTTGGGCGGGTAGGAGAGGATGTCGACGGGGCCCCAGAAGTGAGGAGATGCAGGGGCCGCTGGGTCCGGGCAGGATGCAGTCTGGTGGGGGCTGAGCTCTCAGAGCAGCCGCATGCTACAGCCGCTCAGGTCTCAGAGGGGAGTGGGATGCAGTGTGAATCAATCCCCTTTGAGGAACGATCCAAGTGTGTGCACGCCAGGCAGCTCCCCCAACTAGGCTTCGAACGCGCCCTGCCGGGGGCTCTCCCTTATGCTTGTCCCACAGAGGGGGATTCTTCCCAGCTTTGAGCCAGTCTCAGCTGGGCTGGCTCTCTGCTTCTCTCTCGTTCTGTGCCTCGGAGGTTCCCTGTCACTTCCTGGCCGAGTTCTGTGTTTTCTCTTAGACGTGCGGTTCCCTGCTCAGTTTTGGTCCCTCTTTGCAGAGGAGGTGAGTGCTGGCCACTTCGTCAGCCATCTTGATGATGTTGTCCCTGAAAGAACTTGACACAGATCTTAAAAGAAACTCAAGGGTCGATACCAATGATTGAAAAAAAAATAGATGGGCCAAGTGCGGTGGCTCTCACCTGCAATCCTAGTACTTTTGGAAGCCAGGGCAGGAGGGTCACCTGAGCCCAGGAGTTTGAGACCAACCTGGGCAACATAATGTGACCTTGACTCTACACAAAAATTTTTAAAAAAATCAGCTGGGCATGGTAGCACAGACCTGTAGTCCCAGCTACTCAGGAGTCTGAGGCAGGAGGATGGCTTGAGCCCAGGAGTTCAAGGATGCGGTGAGCTGTGATCACGCACTGCAGTCCAGCCTGAGCAACAGAGTGAGAGACCCTGACTCAAAAAAAAAAAAAAAAAAAGTAAAAAGCCAAAATAAAATTCTGGCAGATCAAATCCAAAAATACACAAAAAAAATCACGATCTCTTTGGGCTCATTCCTGGAATGCAAACTTGGTTTAATATTCAAATGTCAGTATAACTCACCAAATGAGAAAAATATTATGATTATCTCAGTTAAAGGCAGAAAAATCGTGATAAATTTTAGCATCCATTCATGATTTTTCAAAAAATTCCTTCTTAGTCTGCTAATGGATAAGAAGAGATAAAAAATGTCAATAAATAAATAAAAATTTAAAAGTCCCTTAGTAAATTGGAAATTTAAATGAGCTTCCTGAATCTGATAAGATGCCTTTAAAAAAATCTATAGCAGGCTGGGCGCAGTGGCTCAAGCCTGTAATCCCAGCACTTTGGGAGGCCGAGGCAAGAGGATTGCCTGAGCCCAGGGGTTCGAGATTAGCCTGGGCAACTTGGTGAGACCTCGTCTCTACAATATACCAAAAAATCAGCCGGGTGTGGTAGTGTGTGCCTGTAGTTCCGGCTACTTGGAAGGCTGAGGCAGAAGGATCGCTGGAGCCCAGCAGGTCAGCAACGGGGTGCCGCTGCCCTCCATCCTGGGTGACGGCTTCTGCCGTTTTTTCTTTCACCTCTTCCACATCGGCAAAACGTTTCCCTCTGTGGCCTTCTTTCATCTGGGGAAACACAAAAAAAGTGGCTCGTGGCGTGACTGGGTGAATAGGGGGGCGAGGCGTGGGGGTCTTGCCGTTTTTGGTCCAAAACCGCTGAACGCGCAGCGTGGTGTGGGCGTGTCGTGGTGGTGGAAGAACCGGTCACCCGTGTGCCA
Organism: Tarsius wallacei; assembly: GCA_963574415.1. Classification (NCBI taxonomy): domain Eukaryota; kingdom Metazoa; phylum Chordata; class Mammalia; order Primates; family Tarsiidae; genus Tarsius; species Tarsius wallacei. The sequence goes on from CAUYQG010081924.1 coordinate 5,991, forward strand.
CAGCTTGGGACGTTTCTTCTGAACACCGTGATGCCGCCGTCTCAAAAATTCCCGACGAAAGCTTTGGTTGGCCCTCTGACCCAGAGACACAAACTGCAAATGTGCCGCAAGGGGCCCGCCTCCAAAGGCAAACTCCCCGGATTGGAATGCTGGCTCCCTCACCTGCTGTGGGACTGTGGACAGGTTACTTAACCCTTCTGTGCCTCAGTTTTCCCGTCTGCAAAGCGAGGAAGAGCAATGTTATATATCACATCACGTCGTTATAAGGAGTAAATACATATATCCATATGCATACAATTTAGGTCAGTGACCAGCATGGTCAGTCCTGCGTGTGAATCTCATAAATAAGTAAATACACGAAATGAAACAAAAATAGGGAGATAAAACCTTTCCTCCAAACAATTTCTTTAAAAACCCCAAAGCCGAAATGACTCTCCGAAGAAGTGGACACGGGCTCTAAACAGGCATTTCACATCCAGACAGCCAGAAACAAATGGAGAAAAGCATCTTAATCTTATACGACTCGGAGACACACAAGTCGATTCACTGTATACATGAAAACAGCTACACATCTAAGATGCTGGTCGGTTGGGGTCGCCAGCTCCTGGGCCAGTAGGAAGTTTCCCGTGCTCCCGGACGAGGAAGAGACTGGCACAGCCACTTACCTCAGCATCACCTGGTAAAGCTAAAGACACGCGGAACCCTAGGGGTCATGCACTTCCATGTCAAGTGTATTCAGCCAAAAGATGTCCATCTGTACAAGTGAACCCAGAGGCACGCTATCATTGTTACAGCAACATTGCAGTAGCCTCACGCTAGAAGTGCCCTGCGTGTCTCCTGACAGTGCAAAGGACACCAGATTATGTGACATCACAACAACCGAACGCTATACGGCGGTTAACAGCTCCAGTGCTTGGCTTGCAAGTCCGTGGCTAGTCCTGTAGACATAACATTGAGCAAAAGAAGCCGGACCCCAAAAGCAGGCAGCGTCACTCACAAGTAAGGGAATACATGCCATCAAAGAAGGCGCACTGGCGACCTTGGCGGAGGCCACCCTGACCAGGAGTGGGCATGCAGGGCTTCTGATCTGAGTCAGGGTCCTGGGGTGTTTGCATTATAATATGCTACTGTTGTTAGCTGGCTTTCGTGGTTTTCAGGTTGTTCTCTATGTACTCTGTTCCGTAATAAGAAAAGGAGGGGGAGGGGGAGGGCGGGGGAGGGGGCGGGCGGGAGAGGAGGGGAAGGGATGTGAGTCGGTGAACCCAGGCTTTGCTCAGAGGAGGAATCCTGGGTTCCCACGTGTCTCGGGTGCAACAAGGGGCAACTCAGAAGCCATGCCAGCCTTCCCGTCATTGGAAGGACAAGACAGCCAGACACCGAAGGAGGAAGCAGCTCCGTGATGGTGCCAGGACCCCCGAGGAGGCGGGTGGTGCAGAGCGAGAAGGCCGCAGCCTGCTTGCTCCCGCCCCCAGGTCCCCCCGGGTGTGGCGCTGTCTTGTCTAGCCTGTGCTCCCATCAGCCTTTCCCTGACTCTCGTCTGGCCTGAGACCCGCTCAGAAACCTTCCTCTCCAAGGAACGCCAGCCCTGCCCTCTCCTTGCCAAGAGCTGCCCGGCCCCCATCGCCAAGGTCACCCGGCCAGGACCTCGGCCCGCTACCTCGTGGGCCAGCCCTCCGCCTTCTGCAGACAAGTGCTCCTGCGTCACCGGCCGCCTGGCCAGGGCCTGGTGCTGCCAGGGCGGGGACGGGCAAGGCAGACCTGGGCATGCACTGGGGAGGCTCTCTGGAGAGCAGGCAAGGCCAGGGCTCTGGGTGGGGCCTCCCTCCCCTCAGTGGCTCGGAGAGGGGACACAGGGCAAGAAACGTGTTTGTCTAAGTTGGGACTCAGCACATGTTCCCATTCCTACTTTTTTTGATTTTGAGTCGGTGTCTCACTCTGTCGCCCAGACTGGAGTGCAGTGGCGCACTCACGGCCACTGCAGCCTCGACCTGCTGGGCTCCGGCGATCCTTCTGCCTCAGCCTTCCAAGTAGCTGGAACCACAGGCACGCGCCACCACGGCCAGCTAAATTTTTATTTATTGTAGAGACGAGGTCTTGCCAAGTTAGTTGTCCAGGCTGGTCTTGAACCCCAAGCTTAGGCAATCCTCTCGCCTCAGCCCCCCAAGTGCTGGGATTTCAGGCTTGAGCCACTGCACCCGGCCTTTCCTGTCCCTGGTTTTAGCCCGGCCTCTCCCCAGCCCAGAGAAGTGAGTGGGGCAGGTATTATAGTGTTCCGTTTTATAAAACAGGAAGCTCAGATCCCGAGAAATAAGTATTTTACTAAGGGCCACAGAGGCAAAGCTGGGCTACAAATACTGGCCTCTGGACGGAGGTGCCTGCTTCAAAACGACTCATTCAGGCAGACACAGGTTACTGCCCTCGAGTCGGGAGATGTCTGGTGTCCAAGACCTTGTTCTGGGGGAATGTGAGAGAAGATGAAGATGGAGCAGATGCTCTGGGAAGGAGCCACTGGGGTCAAGGGCTCAGAGGGAGGCAGGGGCCAGCAGTCCCCGCGGCCAGAGTCCTATACACAGGAGGGCGGCTATCCCGCCCTCACCTCCTCTCCAGCCCAGCCAGGGCCCTGAGGGTCGGAGGCGCGCAGTTCGGCAAACTCTGGGGCGCACCTGCCGGCCACTCAGGGCTCCGCGCCTCCGGCCCAGCTGTCCTGGTGTGGGTGAGGAGGCCCACAGCGCCCCAGGCTCAGGCCCAGCGCTGCCAGGGGCGTGTGCCGGGGCTCCCGCTCTCGAAGTCGTCCGTGTGCACTGACCTGGCATCTGTCTCTCAGGCCGTCCTCTGGGCCAAGGGGAGGCCTCTGGAGAGTGGTGCCCGCTTCTCTCTGGCAATGCTCGCCATTCTCCAGCGTGGCCTGGACTGTGAAGCTGTGGGCTGCAAGCAGACACAAAGCCCTGAGCAAATCTCTCCTCGGGGCCTGTTCCTGGAACTCCCACCGAGTGGACAGCAGCCCGAGGCATGGAGTCCAGCGGTCAGCCCCCATCTGTGCTGAGCGATTTCCAGGAAAGGGGACCGCCCTGAGCACCAGCCCCAAGGAGGAGCGCTCCCAGGTGGTCGTCCTTGGCCCGGATGCCCAGACACTGAAGCCGGTGCTCCAGGCCTCAGGGCCCCTCCCTAAGGCACGGCACACTTTGTGACGTCCCCCCCAGCCCCATCCAAGCCCAAGCGGTCTCCCACATGGCGCCTGAGGGAACTGGGAACTGAGGAGAGATGGCAGGGCAGAGGCTGTGAGCCTCGGCTTGCTCCTGAGGCGGGTCTGTGTGCTGACTCGGCCCTGCCATGTCTTGGAGTCCCAAAGGCCTCCGCGGCCCACAAAGAAGAGGCTCACACATTCCAGGAACAGCCGAAACCAGATCACCCATTTATTTGACTGAGAACATCGAGAAGGACAACAAGATCAGACCGCCTCTAATAAAACTCCTATCGACAGCTCAGTCACAGGGCGAACCCTCAGCTCCCTTTCGTACGCCACTGAGGGCAAAGAGCTCCCGACAGTCTTTGGAGAACCAGCAGTAGTTCTGTGGGCTGCTGCCTGTCCTCAGCAGGGCGTCCACTCATACGTCCAACCAGCAGCCCTACTGCACACGTCATCCGCCCCCCTACTCCCTCAATGCACAGTACCTCGACGAATAACTTAAGGTGTCCGTGTGGCATGAAGCCATTGCAATCTGAATGAATATCCTTGAAAAAAATCACATTATTACAAGTTTAATAAATATAGTAAGAACAGCTGGCATTTTACTAAAATACTGGATTTCAGGTCTGGAGTTTATTCCATAAATAGGTTCCTTTCCATCTGCTTGCTCTCTTGGATATGTTTGCTCAAGTGTGATTCTCTAAGAGGCGGACTCTCCCACAGACACCACGTGAGAACTGGATTAGTGCGTGCCTCGCGACAAAGCAGCTGGAAGAACTGGATCACACAGTTACGAACCGAAAGGTAGCTCGGGAAAAAGCTCTGCTTTTCGCAGAACTTTACAACAGGCTGAGGAACAGCAAAGAAACACCTTCGTGCATAGAACTCCCGCTAAAAACCTTATAAATATAGATGCAGCATATTCATATATATTATATTTGCCCACCAGGAGCTTTTCAGCAAGTCTGGCTGGAATGATGCCATCATGGAGATAAATAGTGACAGAGAGTTAATGAGTTTTCACAGGTTTAAAAGATTCTTTTTAAAAAATAATCATAGATTCAAATTATATTATAATTTGTAGTTTACACAATTTTAAAAGGGAAGGAGACTCTTCTCTTAAGCCTCACAGAATGTAAGAAAAGCCACCAGCCGCAGGTGTGGATAAGTTGTTGGCTGAGTGATAACGCTTGGTCACAACACGGAAAGGAAGTATTTACACCTTCTGAGAAAGTACCAAACACTAAAAAACAAACAGAAACAGAAGACAGTCCCTAGTGGCATTCCTTGGCGTGCAAAGTCAGCAGGAAATGATTATCCGTAATGTCGACAGTCTTCATGATGAGTCTTGGAAGCATTCAACAAGCAGAGCGGTCGCCAGGGATTGTTCCGGTGGGGTCCTGTGGGATGCCTTGCTCTCGCTGAACTCTGAGTTCCGGGTTCCATTCCCTTTATGACATCTGTGACGGGGTCACGTTCAACCTAGTGCAAGTGCAAAACGAAAACGAGGCGAGACCGACAAACGCGTCCGCGCCGAGGCCGGTCGCTAGGACCTGTAGTCCTTCCGGACCGTGTGCGCCATCCAGTTCACCTTCGTGGTCCAGCTCTCCCTGAGCGCCTCGTCAAATTTCTGCTTAAACTGTTTGAGTGCTTCCTCCTCACTCTTCCCGAGGGCCAGAGAATCCTGAAACGGAAGGGGAAGAGACAGCTGGTTTGGCATCTCCTTGGCAGCGACGCGCAGACCCCGGGCTCGGTGGGGCTGGCTGGGCCTGGCCCCCCTTGCCAACATCAGACGCCTGCTTTGCGTCCTGATGGATGTCGTGTCTGCGGGAGGGGGAACACAGGCGAAGTAACAACATGGCCTCTGCCGGAGGGTTTCTGGGGATGAGAAGAATCTTACGACGTTATAATCACTAGACACGTACTCAGCTACTTGCCACTGCCGGCCAGACCCAGGAAGACGACCCAAGACCCACAAAGACCCCGGCAGGTAAACGGCAGGTGTGGAAAATCAGAGCACCAGCCCCTGCTGATCCGTGGCCGCCAGCGTGTGGGTTAGAGGCCACCGCCCAGGCCCGTATTCCTCTTGCCCCTTCTACTGGTGGGAGGATTGGCAGGCTATACACGCCTGCTTCAAACTGCTCCCGTACCCTCTCCCTCTGGCTAAGAACCACCTCAGACGCAAGGGCCTCGTCCCACTCTCTTCAGACGTTGGAATGAAACAGGCGGCCACCACGGAGCGCCACACCCACGAAATGCCACGCGTCAGGAAAGGGGCCGTACCTTCAGATACTGAATGTCCTTGACGGACGTGAGCTCGGGAAGCCCTGCAGTCAGCATCAGTGCAAAAAGGGTGATGAAGAGGTTCCCATGCCTCCGTAAGATCAGATACGCGTCCTCGCAGCACTGGCGGAACCTTCGGTGGATGCAGCGAACGCGTGAGCACAGTATCGGGGTGGAACATTTCATACATCGAGAGGGCACAGCTAGACTTTCCACAAGAGCTGGAACATTCTACCGAACTGAAGGCCCGCTGCTGATTTTTGCTTCTGCGGAGACTGTCCCAGCACTAACGCTTACAAAAGCATCAGCCTCTCTGAGCTCACACTTATCTTTCCCCAAAACAAGCCGAGACAGAAATGCCACGACAAAAGGCCGTCGCTTGCTTGTGGTTAGCCGAGGCTTCTTGATTCTTGGAGGCATGGGACCTGACAACGAAGCCAGTCAGGGTCAGAGCCACGAGGCTTTCGGGACACGCTCTGGGTTCTCCCTTGTGGCTGACACCAGAGACTCACTTCTGAGCGTCCCCTCAGTCGGCTCCAAAGCTTTAGAACTGCTCCTCCCCGTCCCCTTGCCTTCCCTCCTCAAGACCATCCGATCTCACCCTTCTTTTTCTGCCAAAGAGAAAACTGGGCCCAGAGAGGCATGGCTGGTCTGCGGAAACCCACTCAGAGCTAGCAAGGACGGCCGCAACCACCGGTTAAGCACGTAGCATGTGCTGGTCACATGATCCATCTCAGTCACCACAACAGCCCTGGAGTTCTATTACTGCCACCCCACTTTAAGACGAAGCAAAGGGAAGAAGACAAGCGGTGCTG
>CAUYQG010081927.1:0-15577 GCA_963574415.1 Tarsius wallacei
CAGGTGTCCTGTTGAGGACACCACAGATGAAAGCCCTGTGCTAAGAAGTGGATGTGCAGATCTTCTGTGAAAACTTGGCAAGGGCTGGTCTGAATATATACAAGTAGAGACTGCCCAAATTAAGAGTGTTGCTGCTGTGGATTTCAGATTTTTAAAAAAAAAAAAAAAATTAGAGACAGAGTCTCCCTATGTTGCCTGGGCTGGTCTCGAATTTCTAGTCTCATGTGATCTTCTCATCTTAGCCTCCATAGTCAATGGGATTACAGGAGAAATTACAAGCTTGCACTGCTCATTCTTCAATGACTAAAAGCAGTTGCCTCATATTTTCCAATTTTATGATTGCTGAAGCCCAGTATCAGTTACACCTATATAGCTAAAAGGGGAAGTCTAGAGGAATTATATTCTTGTATAGAGATTTTTTCAACTTTATGAATTATTATTAGGATTGTTTTACTATAATTTATTAACAAAAAACTACCATGAGTTCAATAATTTCATTTTAGAAAATCACACTGAAGTATGTTACTGTGCTTTCCGTGATGCGAAATGCTAACACTTTGATGACTAAAATTAAATTGCTAATGCACAATGAATTATCATTCAGGTTTTTAACAGTTCTAAGCAAAACAAATTCATGAGTAAGTACTAATATGGAATACTCTCTAAATTATACTGTTGTACATTATTTCCCCTTCTTATATTTACATAGTATATATACTTAATGCTGTTATTACAAATGTTTGTGAGTAGTATATTCATAATGCAGGTCATAATTAATTAGCTAAAGACAATTGAAACTGTTTTCTCAGATGGAACCTGAAAATTTGTCAATTGCTGAATCTTACATATTAGGTTACTTTATATGGTAATGAATGAAAAATTATAAAATGTAGGTTCATAATTTGAGAATCCACGAAAATTCAGGATAGATTTAACTTATCATCATCAATGGCTATTCTTTTAACACCAAAAATTTAGGTTAAATTTTTGTTTAAAAATTGACCACATGTTTTATCAATATGCTATCCAATATTTGGCTGTCCAGGAATTAGTTATTATAAATTGAGGAAGATGACAACGTCATTATGCCAAAAAATTTTTTGGAACACAAAATCTAGAATATCAAGCAATGAATGTGATTAACAGCATGACCACTGAATTAGGAAAGTCATTTATTTGGCTTTAGAAAATTTACCTTGTTATAAGTATAGCTGCATCCACTGAACTCATGTCTTCCCCCCAGTTTGTTGACATCTCTAAATGTATATCATTTTTTTTGCCAAATTCTTCATGTTGCCACTTACAAAAACTTTCTAACATTTTCTCTCCATGGTGCCCAATATATAGGTCTGCCTGCAAAAGAAGATATTTCATTTCAAGTCAAATTATTATTATATATACAAAAAACTAAAAACTTAGGGAACTTCTTGAATTACTAAAGCAGACTAGTGACCATAACATTAATTAGAACCAGGAAAACATTCAGGATTAATTTACTCTGGGTTAAAAATCGTAAAGACTTGAGAAGGTACAATAATTACAGAATCTATTTAATGGTATTCTGAAAAAGAGGTGCAACGGAACATTAAAAATATGGAACTTTTAGACTTAAATCACTCATTAGTTCTACAATGTAAGAACAAAGGCTTTCTAATGTTCCAGTTAAGCAGAATGCCAAAATGATGCCACAGAATACTCTCCATTTTAAACAAATTAGATTTTAAAAGGTTATTAATATAAAAGCATATGTTTAAATAAGAGAATAAAACTGTCAATTAAAATCATAGACTTTTTAAAATTGCATTTTGGAAAGTTAAGTTTTGTTGTCAAGAATCCTCAGAAGGTTTCCATTTTTCAAATAAGAGTGAGATAGTAGCCAAAACTAAAGGCCAGTTTTATATACACATTAAGTGGACATTTTTAGATTTTCAAGTCAACAGAAGTACATCCTTCATATTCCCTTTACTTAAAAGTCTCTGAACAAAGTTTCTCACCCACTTAACAAATAAAAAACTCAAGACTTTCTTACTGGAATTTCATGGAGCAGAATAAGCTTTATCACACGAAGATTGACCTGCACACCAAGACTCTTGTGTTGGAAAAGATTAAAAACCTGAAAAAAATAAAAATTAAAAAATCCAAAAATGAAAATGGAAAACATCTTAATTTTTCTTAAGGCCTAGACATGGGAGAAGTCTCAATTTACTTGAGAAATCTTATTTTTCTAAAAAGCTGGAAAGCAAGGTAATTTTTAAATGTGGTACCTTGATTTAAAAAAAATTAGTACTCATATACTTTGTATTAGAAAATATATAACCAGCATAGCAAACTCATGCTTTCAGAGATATTACTAGTTAGAAGAGACTAAAGGCATTAGGCTGTGTTAGTCTACCCTATGTTGAATACTAGTGGAGTGCTCAGGAGGTAACCGAATATGAACAGAAATGTCTGAAGTGTGAAAAACTTTGTCCACTGAAATTCAGCCAAATGATAGCAAAAATAGTGAAAACTGAAATATATTTATCCTTAAATCAGAGGCCCTTACCCTGCCTTAAATGGTAACTAAAATTTGCCTTTGTCTTTTATTTCTGTTTATTCTCTTTTACAAGCCACTCTTTATTACAACCTTCTGACTCTTTCTTGGAGAAAGTTTATCCAACAGAGTATGTAATAAAGTTAAAGGATTAATTTGGTAGTAAGACTCCCTAAGATGGTACATATAAATAAGATTTCTATAACCCAGAAATCATCAACCAAAGTTAGCCACCCATAATTCAGCTGGTTAAAATTTTAGCTATTAGCTATTAGGTTTTATTCATCAACCATAATTATATCTGACATCTAATTTTACATACCTATATAAGAGCTCAGTGGATTACCAACATCCATTTTTATCCCTCCTCATAATTATAGTCATTTTGATGGGGCCATGCACATAAAAAAATATTATAATATTTCTGCTAATTTCTTTTTTTAAAAGGGCATAAATAAAAGAACAAATAATAAGATAAATTTTTGCCACATCAAAATTAGCAAGAAGGACACTGTTTTCTTATGCTAGTAGATGTAAATCATTATTTTGATATCGCTTTTGAGATAGATAAATTTGATATAGCCAAAGTACTTTTTACTGATGTCAATAAAAGAAAGGAATAATGAGTTAGTTTTTAAAGAACTTCATTATAAATACTCACACATTTCTTCCTTAGAGTTTTCTTGAAAAAATTCCAAGCGCACTTTAAAGTTTGCCTACCATATTTAAGATGGTTAGAATGAATCTCCTGGCTGCATCTGCTCCATGATAGGAAACCATTGCTGGGTCTGCAACCACTACAGTCTCTATGTTGTATTCTTGAGGTAATTTGTATGAATATCGTTTCCCTCTTCCACTTTCTGATATTTTTTTAGACCTAGGTCTTCCTTTATCTGCAACAGAGAATTGAATTTTTAAATGCACCTCTGTTTGGACAAAGTGAATATATTAACCCTTCATAATGGTGAGCAAAATGCAATAAGTTCCTTGCACACATGGAATCTCAAAGGGCATTTGATTTTGGAGTATGACATTAAAATTAGACAGAATGGACTTCTGCCGCTTAATAGCTCTGCCATTTTAGGAAACTAGCATCTCCTAGTCAACCTCACTTTTCTTATCCGCAAAATAGATAAAAATAACTCCTACCATCTAAAGTTGTTGATGGCTTATAAAATCACATTAGGAAAATTTCTAGTAAAAAGCTCCATATAAACAAAATAACTCAATAAATAAAATATAGTACTATTTTCTTTTTTATACCAGTATCAGAATAAAGTTCTGTTTGCACAAAGTACCAGAAGTGATTACCTCAAACGTCCCAATTTCAGGCAGATGCTCTTGATTACTAAATTTTTATGCATGGATTATAGAAGATTTGGCTCCATATTCCATTAGGAACTCATAGAACTTATAACTTTAGGGCAATATAGATTTCTCAAATGGAGCCAAATAAAAGCAGAAACCACCAACAAAAAATATTTATAAATTTGACAACATAAAAATTAATAATATATTTATCAAAGCATGCCTCTATCAGAGTGAAAAGCATGCCACTAACTGGGAGAAGATATTTGCAATACTTTTCCAGAATAAAGAAATGCAGAGCTACTCTGAATCAATGACATTCTAATTAAAAAGTGGACAAAGAACTTTAACAGCATTTCTCACAACAGGCTATCAAAATGGCTTATTAGCATATGAGAAGGTACTCAACCTCATCAGACTTCAGGGAAATACAAATTAAAACCATAATAAATTAAATAAATTAAAATTCCTAGAATGGTTAAAAGTAAACATACTACCTGCAACAATGTGGGGACAACTGGAAGTTCTATACGCATACAACCTGGAAATTCAAGTTAGTCTAAACACTTTGAAAAACTAGTTTGCAGTATCTTCTAATATTGAACGTTTGCATACTCATTAATCAACAATCTAATACCCTTTAGATATGCATACAAATCTCATGTACAAATTAGTCAGCATAGTATTATTTTTAAAATTTCAAATGATCAATAGTATATGAATAAAGATATTTTGGTCTATTCATATAATGGAATACTGTACAGCAATGAAAGGGAACAAACTGCTGCAATGTACAAAAATATGAATAAGCCTCACACACAATACTGAGCAAAAGAAGTCAATTACAAAAGATTAGGTAGTACAATTCCATTTATAGATACATCAAAAACTGGGAAGAAATGCTGTTAGAAATCAGGATAGTTAGTATGTTGGGACAGAAGAAATCAATGCCTCAGAGTAGTATAACAGGAAGAACTGTGGTGCTGATAGTTTCTACATTCTGATCTAGGTAGGTAGCTCATGGTTTTATGTTCACTTTGGAAAAATTAAGCAGTTGAGCAACATATCATTTGTGCAAATTCATGTGGTGCTTCAATAATAAATTTGTGATCTTAACACTCCACAATATGTAGCCATGTGAATGTATAACTCACTCATTTTAATAAATTTTTTAAGTTGTACAATCATCTCCACAATCCACTGTTAAATCAGCTATCACTTCTTCCTCTCCTTACCATTTGCCAAAATTCTATTGCTGTCTCTAAATTGCTATCATCTGTTTTCCAAAACTTGTACTTACTGACTAACATATTTTATATTTATTTAATTTCAGTGGAGTTCCTAGGAGTCTAAATGGAAACATGTGTTTTCAATTAGTCATATTTCCCTGGATGTTGCCAACTCACTCTGAATTCAGGAATATGTTTTCTCATAGTTCTAGTTCATCTTCTTGGTTTCTGATAAAATCTTTGAGTCTCGTTCTGGGTGCAATTGACAAACTAAATTGTCAATTCAATGCTGTTATATTCTATTCACTAACCACGTATTCTACCTTTCTTTGCCTTCTAACATGTTTTCACGGTTGCAGGATTAATCTACTTCTGGAAGTCTTGACCCACTAGTTCTCTTCTATTACTGACTTCTAGGCCCAGCTGGGTCAACTCTGAGATCTAACATGAACTGGATCCTACCACCATTGCTGGAAACTTCTCTGGTCTAGATGATCCCCATAAATTACTGTTTCTCATTTTTCCTAGCAATGACAAAGATTAAAAATTTACTTAATGAACCAAGTTTTACCCAAATATTACATATAGTAAGAGAACTAAGTTAACTGAAGTGTTATGAAAATAAATGCTAACATTCTTTGTTTATATCAAGGAACAAGGCAATGTAAGATGACAAAAACAACAGTAGCCTTCTGAAACATAATCACTGCAGTTAAAAGTGAACTTGATGGATCCTGATTTTGTGCCAGCAGTTAATACCAAAGACCTTGATCAAGGACACAATAAAAAATTGGTTTTATTAGTATCTTGAAGTCTAGGACACTTAGGAATTGATCGTATGATATCAATTCTACTTACAATTATACATTAGTATCTTGTGATATACATTTATGGTAAATATTTAGTAGGGAACAGTCTTCCAAGTTTCAGAAGAAACTCATCTTGGCAGGGTCAACACCTAATAAGGTAATCTCTAATTATTCTCTGTCGGTCGATCGATTGATCTATCTATCTATCTATCTATGCCTGGCACCACATTTTTCTAGATAGGTATGTCATTAGCCTTGAAAGAAAACAAGAATATAAAAAACTCTGAGTACTATCCAGCATATGTTCAACAAGTATGACAAGTAGTAGCTTCCCACTAGTCTCAGCTTCTGCTAAGCAAATGAGATTAATACAGATGCATCCCATAAATAAAATGTGGCACCTCCTTCTACCTAGATACTTTTTCCACATTTTCTTGCTTTATCTTAGTTATCACCTTTCCATCCTCAGGGGGTTTTAAGTAAGATGCTATAGTAGGTACTATTGAGTATCCATCAACATATTCTCCTTTTTTCTCCTTTAGTAATAGAAAACCCCTCTCTAAACATATAACCCTTCACCGTTTTTTTTAGCTAGGTGTGTGGTTAGTCAACCAGAAACATTTCTCAGCTTGCTATTCAACTGGGTGTAATTATGTGACTAAGTACTGAGGAAGGGAATATGAGCAGAACTGGTATGTACAACATCTGGGTCTCTCTCTTAAGAGAAAATTGCTTGTCTCCTACCTTTGTTCCTTTATTCCATTGGCTAGAATCCAGACAAAGTGTGGTGAGCTGAGGTGGACACAGCAAAAGATAACACTCTGGGGAATGGCAAACTATAAGACAGAAGGAATCTGGGCTACTGGATGATGTCATGGGTCAGAGTGACCAATTCGCTCTGGCCCACCTGCACACCTCTGAACTGTAAAATAATGGAGAAATAAACTATCTTATTTAGACCATTATGTTTTGAGGGCTCTATTACAGCAACTTAGCCCATACCATAACTAACACAGACAGTTCTTAATTGCCTGTCAGTTGGAGTACGGAGCTGCCTGTGAATTCCTTATTACAATCCCCTCAAGTCACGCTTCAAACCACTTGCTTAGTTATCTCTAGCATCACACTAGGAGCTCCACAAAAGTAAGGATAGAGTGTTTCCACTCCTTAATACCAGCCACATCATAAGATCCATCAGTGAGTATTAAAAGAATGACTCTGGGTATAAATGTAGCCCTAAGGTAATTTTATATATTTAAAATGTTATAGCTTGAATATTACCAGATGACTTGTCAACTATTAAAACAATCCTTATCTACATAAAATAAAAAATTCCAGGAACAGACTTTTGTGTAATATTTTATAGATTGTATAATTTTGTAAACACTCAAGAACAGATAGACCAACCATCCTTCTCCCAAGATCTCTCCCAATTTTTCCTTCCTCCCCTTGCTCACTCTATTCCATCAGTACTAGAATGCTCACTGTTAAGGATTTGAGGGTTAACTGTTCTTTTGTCCAAAGCGCACTTATTCTAGATGTGTTTCTTACTTTTCCTCTATTAAGGAGCCTTGCTAACCACTTTCTATAAAAGAAACTTGTTCTGCCTCGGTTGGCATATCCAATCTCCCTATCTTGCTTAATTTCTCTTCAGAGCCTATACTAGTTCTAGTCAATAGGCATTCAGTAGAGTCACTGAAATAATGTTTTTGCTTCCCCTGCTTTAAAAGTGCTAAAACTTACCTTAACTGATATTTACTTAATGGCTCTCAATTAATTTCTAGTCTCAAGAAAAAAAATTCATTTCAACTACAAAAAGAAGGTACTATTTAGCTATTGCCAAAATTACATTAAAATGGTCAGAACTTCAAAAGGAGTTGATACACCATAATCAATCACTTTCTGTAAATAACATGTACAAAGAACTTTTAGAATCATTTTTATGAAAGACCAGATTAGAACTATAAAGTTATTCCTTAAACATGAATAAGATAAACTCTTTTTTAAGAGAGGTGATATCATTATATCATTTAAAATAGGTCCAATAAGCCATTCTAATAAATTAAATTTAAATGTATGACCTAAAAAAGTTAAACTAGAAAGTATCGAAACATGCATCAACAAACTTGTGATTTTTATAAACAGAAGGATAGAGGAATCAAATATTTTTTTTTAAGTGAGCTTTCTAGTACAGGTCCAACTAAACCTTATGACACTAACAATCCAAGTAGAGTCTTTAAAACAGGTCTCTGTGGGCAAAATGCATAGACACAAATCTTGGCTCTGTCACCAACTTCAGGACCGTGAGTCGAAAACTTAATCTGTTTCTGTTGCTGTATAGATAGCAATTACATATGAATAGGGATATGTGTACATGTATATGTAATGTATTTAGTGCAATGTCTGCTTATATTAAATGTGAACTGCATATTGGCTATTATGATGAATTTTGTAATACATTAACAAGAAGTGTGTTTTCAGATAGCTGTATTGCATTTTATCTCTAAGTAGGCACATGCACACTTACATGAGTCAAGATAAACCTAGGCATATACTCTATGTTCTCAGTAAGATGTTGACTTTAACAAACTATTGCACTTTTATTATCAAATAATTAACTAAAACCTAGAGTAAATAATCACTGTCATATTGAAAGTACTGTTTGACATTCAGAACCCAAGAAAATTCCTAGGACAACTATTTTGTTACCACAATAGTTAATCTAGTAAGGCTATAACCTGCATCAAATTTCCTCCCTTCTAGGATGTTTTCCTCTGCAAAAGAGAAAAATAGATTGTAGTATGGAAAGCTATAAAATAGAAAGGTGAGCACCATAGTCTCATTAACACTGTCACTGGAATAACTTCATGAAGTTCAGAAAAGGGACAGACAAGGGCATAGGGCTGGCATCACAGGAGAAAGAAAATAGGCAAGCTTGCACTTAGAACTGACTTTGGGTTCTGAACTGTGAAGGCTGCAGCAGGTATGGGGGAAATAACAGATTTGAAATTGTTGTGATTTAATAAAACAATTTTACAATATTAGAGTCATTAGAAATCGTGGATATCAACCTCAGAATCACAGATGTCTACTTCCCCATTCAAAAGAGAAATGACTGGTCCAAGTATATATAACTGGACAGCAAAGCATCTGGTGGAGATAATGAATTTATCTCAACTCTTAATAGAGAAAGGCTCCACATACTTATTGTCCAAATAGCCAAACCACTAGTGGAAGCATTTGAAAAAAAGAATAATTCTTAAAGTCTTAAAATTTTCTTTGTTCTTCCTATTATCAATATCCCCTCTTACTCTGTTACATTTCACAAAGAAGACTGAGGTTTCCCACATTTTTGTCTGTAGAGGCTAGATTTTACTCTTATTTGTGTGTTCGAGGTCCAGGATGCAGTAAACATTTGGGGAATAAAACTGAAGAAACCTTGTGTCTAGCACTCTGTTAGGCTCTATAATGCTCCCATGCTAGAGAAGCATAGGAGAAAAGTGCTAATCAACATTTCCTAATGTGTAACTCTACAAGCACAAAACGCAATAGTAGCAATAGGAAGCACTAGCTAGGCCAGGAGAATAGGAATCTCCAGGGGACTCAGAAGGAACTCCCTAAGGCACCAAGTCTTGAATGATGAATATGCTAAACGAAAGAAGAACAGCCTTGAAGGAAACCAGGAGACTTAGCAGCATGAAGGAGTATGGTGCACAGGGATACAAATAAAAGACCTCAATGGACTCAGATGTTTCTCTAAATATGCATAAAAATTACATTTTGTGGTTCAAGTTTTAAAATGTTGATTTCCTTGAAGCCCAAACTCAGTAACTGTGACTTAGTGTATCTGAATGGGGTTCAGAAATCTGCACTTTAACACTGAGCCAGAGGTGATGTTGGTGCATACCATATTCAGTTTGCTCTGTGCCAAGCCAAAGAGTATAAATTTTAACCTGAAGACGTGGAGAATCCCAGAAAAAAAGTATTATCAAATTCATCTTTTAAAAAACTTGGAAACTAGATCACAGACGGATAGACTGAAATAAGATGACAAAGAAGAGGCAATAAACTGCAGTAATCCAAGTAGTATGTAAATCGCCTGTAGAGATCAGGGTGCAGGGATGGTGAGATTTCCAGTATGCCATTACAAAAACTTAGGTGCTTATTTTAAAATTTTTAGTTTCCTTTGTCTTATACATACAAATATACATATTGCTTATAAAGTGAGAATAAGATACTACGCAGCTCACAGGATTGTAGAAAACATAAAAATGGAATAACATGTAACACACCTTTTATAACTGGCACATGATTCTTTTTGTACACACTTTCTTATTATGACAATAGAATAGAAGTTGTAGGAAAAAATAATAAGCAAAATGTTAAGAAGTATACACTAAGCCGGGCTCGGTGGCTCAGCCTGTAATCCCTCGCCTGGGGAGGCTGAGGTGAGTGGATTGCCTGAGCCCGCGGGTTCGAGACCCGCCTGGGCACCTTGGCCGAGACCTCATCTCTACAACAAATCAAAAATCAGCCGGGCGTGTTAGCGCGCGCCTGTAATTCCGGCTACTCGGAAGGCTGAGGCGGAAGGATCGCCGGAGCCCAGCAGGTCGAGGCTGCGGTGGCCGGGAGTGGCCACTGCGCTCCAGTCTGGGTTACGGGTTTTGACTCTTACACACACAAAAAAAAAAAAAAAAAAAAAAAGGAGTATACACTAGCATGAATAAACGCAATCAGACTTACAGGAAGGGAGTGGTTAGAATAATACTTTTTTGTTGCTGTTTGTGTTTTGGTTTCAAGGGGGTTACTTTTTACTTTTTGTTTTGGGTGGCTTGGTAAATAGTCAGGGATATCAGAAGAGGAGTTTGGGAGGAAAAATGATGGATTCTGCTTTAGATGTATTAAGTCTGAGATGCTTGCGGATATCCGAATAGAAGTTATTACATACCTGGAAGTCAAGAGAGAGGCTGAAATGGAGACCGTTTGGAACTAATCAATGTGAAGTTAAACCCATGAATCTGTATTATACCACCCTGAGAAAGTATGTGGAATGAGAAATAGAAAAAAAAGAAGTTCTAAGAAATGACTACATTTGGGGGGCATACATCTGGAAGAAGACATATCTAGGAGATGTAAGAAAAATAAAAGGGGAGCTAAAATAGAAACCAGGGGGATAGTTTAAAAAAGGAAGACTTTTTTTTAAATCAGTATCAAGAATGACAGATAAAACATGTATGACAGATTTAGAAAAGTATGTTTTCTTTACTGTTCCAGCTAGTGACAGCTTTGTTGGCTCTAATGTGTCAGCTTCCTGTGTCCTTACTTTCATTTAAATAGACTACCTGGAAGATTCTAAGTTTCTCAAGAGTCTCAACTTCAGGGAAGACTCCACCATACAAGTTAGCCATTGTCTGTGAAAATCATCCATGTTGAAGTAATCTTTTTAATAAGTTACTTCCTTTGATGTTTTTATTGTCTACAATTATGTTGAACTCATTCTTCATTTCTTAAACCTTTAGTTCATTTTCCACACCAATGCATGTTTAAAAACAATACAGTTGATATTCTACACTTCCATTTAGAGAAGAAATGTAAAAATATTCACACTGTTCAGTGTGTGCGCTCCATAATGCCTTCCATGCAGTAACAATAATCTCCACAATAGTTATGGATGGAGTATAGGAACTATTTCATTAGTGGCTTAGTTAAGTCAGCTCTAAGAATAGAGATAACCTCTCTTTGTCTTGCTCAATCTTTATGTTCAACTTCATAAATCTCTCTTCTTTTCCCCCCTACTAAAATGTTAGGCAATACAAATTGATAATGTCATTTGCAGATAAACCTTTTGATTATCTAGTCCATGACTCCTTTTCCGGGACTGAACCTTATCAAGTACAGACACTTGATTTCCACTTCCCTGGTGGATGCTTCCTCTTGCCTTTATACTTTTGCATGTGTTGTACCTTCTGCCTGAAATGCTCTTGCTCCATTCACACCTAAGAACTAAATACTAAACACTTCACATATGTTTTAATTTTCACCCATAATCTCATTTGATTCTGAGGACAGGCTTGAGGTTCACGTATCACTACCACCATTTGCATATTTTAGATGGCCCTTTTGGGAAATAAAGCAAGTTTCCCAACATATCACAGTTAGAAATTAGTGGCATAGGGATGTGAGCACCAGCATTCTGACCCAAAGTTCATTATCTTAACCTGACCCAGATACTCTGTTCCTTTTTCTCCCTCTAGTCTTAATAATTTTTTTTTAATCTTTGAGGCTCAGCTTCCCGCTTTTAGGAGTTGGGATCTTATGTACTGAGTCTGTTGTAGTTCTAATCACAATATAGTATAATTGATGATTTACCAGTTTGTTTAAAATAATACATAGTTCACCTCTCGAGAAAAGAAACTGTCATTTAGCTCTACATCCCTGTGAGGTGACTAGCTATGCTTACGCTGCAAATAAAAAAGCTAGGGTTCAAAAGTTTAAGAGAATTTCACTAGATTACCTTGGCTGAAGTGAGACTGAAGTTGGACCTTGAACCTGATGCCTCTTACTCAACCTCATGTGTCTTTCTGTCCTCTACATTATGTTTTAATAAAATAACACATTAATGTCATTTTAAAATAAGAAGGACTCTGGAAAAATACATATTCAGGTGATCAATACATCTAAATATAATCTGCCTAAGGCATTCAGATTAAAGGAAATCATGAAAAGATTAAGTTGAAGACAACTAAACCTTATGATTTCATTTTGCGGAGGCAAATACTACAACATTATCAAAATTTGGGCCATATTATTAATGTCTTAATACAACAGTCTAAGAAGAATCACTACAGTTTGGCATATTAGTACAAGTAAATAAATATTTTCTTTCATGGGTTGTTAATTTTGAAATGATTTTTTAAATTCTGAATTCTTAAAAAGCATCTAAAAATAGGTAGCTAGTAAGTCTTCTAGCTGATAATAGCTTAGCACTCTTCTCATCCAAATAGGCCAGCATTTAATATGTTAAAATCATGCTTACAAACAACATGTATCAGTAACTTTATGAATAATGTCTGCCAAACACAAATGTGTATTTATGCCTTATTAACCTATTAAAATTAAAAATTTTTTAGAAAATTTTTCTCCATGCATAATAGCATACAAAGCCTGCTTTACGTCATCAGTGTACATGAGTAATTAGAACAGCTGGAACTTACTATGATTCAAATATTACCCAGTGCAGATTTTCAATATAACTAATACAAAGCAGTTTCCTTAAACGAAATAATACAAATTGTTGCTATTGTTTTTATAGATTTCTTTTGCTCATAATGCCATAACTTTTGTCCAGCTGATTTTATCTCCTTTATGGCTACAGTGCTTAGTATAGAGAAGTGGGACATATAACACTGAGTGTGATGTGGAAATAGACTCACTTAACTCATTTTGATGATGATTCCTGTACAGACTGATACAATACGTTTTTACAAAAAAAACAGAAGTAACAGATCAATTTGGGATGAATATATTCTAAACAGAAACATCTGTAATTTTTTAAAAATCTGAGCACTATAGACAATTGATGAGATAAGCATCCTATGAGCTCTGCAAATGTGACTTAGTGTCACAATTCACATACCTAAACGAACCCCAAATACCATAATACATTTTTGATTTGATATCTTGGCACAAACTACATTGACAAAACTGTAAATCTGCAAGTCAAATTTTAGCTCTTACACTAAAAATTTTCAATAAATTCATATTTTTTCAGGTTGTAATTGGATATATTTCTCAAATCAGTGAATAGTCACTGAGATGTCTGGATTAGATGTCTAAAGATTTTTCCTACAAAACTTTGAATTTTTTTTTAATGTTGGCTATGACTCTCAGATTCTATGTATGTAACAAACATCATTCACTTTTCTTTTAATTCTTGTACATGTCACAAATCTGACTAAAGGAAATAAAAAAGTACACAAAACAGTCACCTTCATTTTATTTCTTTGAAGAACTGGCAGACAAAAAGAGACTAAGATTTGATGGTTTGGAATGTTTATGAGTCTCTGAAAATTTCCAGACTTAAGGGATTTAAACACTGAGAACAAAATTCAAAAGTATAAATCTTTACTCTGCTTCTTATACTGCAGCTAATTTTAACCTCCAAAAAGATTTTTAAATGGAGAAAGAGAGAGAGAGAGAGAGGAAGAAAGGAGGAGGATGTTTCTGGTCAAAGCAAAAGATATCATAGAGGTAGACTAAAATAAGTCTATGAGCTCACAGTATTCAGTTTCAGGGTATCTGGAATTCTCTGTGTCATTTCTATTCCAGTGATGTGAATAGTATCCCATGAGGAACACTTTACAATTCAAGAAAAGTGTAGGGCATGTTTTATGTAAATCTCTGAAGTCTTCTTAAGTTTCTATTTTTTATATTAAAATGTAGTGCTTCATAAAAAATTAAAAGATAATTCCAAAATAGAGACACTTAACTGTTTTTAACCAGAAGAGATTCCACATTAAAAATAGAACTAAACTAGTAGATAGATGAAAGAAAGAGAGGGAAAATATTTTAAAGGAGTCATCTCACATTGCATATTTACTTAAATCCTTTCAGGAGAAAGCATTACCTGAAATTATACCACAATAATGACTGTGAAGAGCTGACTTCTCTGAGACTTTTTCCTCCATGGACCTTTTCTGCCTATATACACGATGTGGGTGACCCGTTATAGCCATTGTATCATTGAGTGGCTCAATAAATATGAAGTCCTCATTGAGCTGTATAAATCCCATCTGGAATATATAACATAAAAAGATAGGTAAAAAATACCATTAAAATACAATTTAGGTTCTTCTCACAATTCTATTTTCTTTAAAAAACATGTATACAGTCTTCCAGTGAAACTATTTTAGCAAGCCACCAGTAAGGTAACTATCTTCCTATTTTATTACTTCATCTTTATGCACTTTATTGCACTAGCATAAACTTCATTTCGTTAGTCTTAGCCTGTGTGGGTGGGAGGCTGGATGCCAGCAACAGATGCACAGTAAAAATGTTGGAATGTTAAAGGCTCATTTTGAGAGACCCATGGGTTCACTCACATGTACAGCATGTACAGAGAGAGCAATGGAGTTTCTAATTGCATACACAACACAGTCCAACTTTTTGACAATCATTATTTAATAAAGTAATTCATGTAACATATCAAGGCAAATCTAAGACACATAGCATTGAAATTCTTATACAGTATGTTCTTAAAGCCTCTACTAAACATTTTAAGACCTTTGAAGAAAAATTAAAGTGAAGTATCACATTAAAAAGTTTTATTTCATATAGTGTCATGTTTTAAAAATTCATCCAATTGTAGGATAGAGGGTTAAAAACTAAAATATGGTTATGATCAATAAAAAGAACTTAAAACAAGTAGGCGTCCTTGTAACATGTTGAGGCTAAACATAATAATTTCTTCTTTTCCCTTTTTAGAATATAAACTTACATTGTAACTGGAAAAGTGTTTCACATAAAAGAACATGATATAAATTGACCTTTTCAATCATTATTATTTAACTCTATATAATTAGTATATAGAAATAGCATATATTTGCCTATATTACCTCTTTAGCAAATATTTTTGAAGAAATAATTTACAAAAACCTACACTATTTATATCCTATCTGCTAATATCAAAATTCTTAATT
>CAUYQG010081932.1:0-43777 GCA_963574415.1 Tarsius wallacei
TGGCTTACACCTATAATCCCAGCACTTTGGAAGGCCAAGGTGAGAGGATTTCCTGAGCCCACGGTTTGAGACCAGCCTGGGCAACTTGGCAAGACCTCATCTCTACAATAAATCAAAAAATTAGCCGGGCGTGGTAGCGCGTGCCTGTGGTTCCAGCTACTTGGAAAGCTGAGGCAGAAGGATCACCCGAGCCCAGTAGGTCGAGGCTGCAGTGGCTGTGAGCACGCCACTGCACTCCAGCCTGGGCGGCAGTGAGACTCCAACTCCGAAAAAAAAAAAAAGATATACACTGAAATAGTTACGGATGGAATTATATGAGGTCTGGGGTTTTCCTTAAACAACATGTAGATGGGAAGTAGTGAGTTCAGGTGCTTAAAGCTTCTCAAAATGAAATGTTTCTTGAAAAATCATTATCTTTAGCAGATATTTCCCCACAATTTAATATACAAGTCCAAATAGTTCAGCTAGTGAAAATACATTCTGCATCCTCTGCTAGCTCATCAAGGCTCAGAATCAGATTCTCCAGAGTACTTTTACGTTACTGAACAGCCTTTGTGTTACTAATAATACCTGTTGAAAAGGGTCCAGGCCCAAACTACTTCTGCTCCAGCTCTGTGGTGGAGACTCTGGGAACTCCATTTAGTACATGTCCAAAAGCTAAAGTAGATCCAAATCTGCTTTCTTGGATTACTGTAAACTATATCAACAGACAGGCAGGCACACTTCCTACCCTCCTCCAAGACACGGTAAATGATGGCTCAACTGTCACAGTCATATCATTTCCATCACCTTTTGGTTTGGTTTCTAAAGCAGTAAGAGCTATTCTTAATCAGCAATATCAAATACCTGCTTTCCAGCCCTTTGCAGACTACAATCTCATATTGTCTGCTATCCAGAGCGCAATAGAAGCCAGATGAAAGACAGTCAAGATCTAACTATGTTTATTATTGTAAAAGATGACATGAAACTCAAAACGAGAAAACAACCAAATGTGTTTTATAAAATTTTTAAAAAGCCAATTCAGACAATGTGCTGTTATGTTTTCTTGGTTCCAATAATAAGAGCTATGCAAGCTATTAGCTCCCCAGCAGCCTAGGAAAAAAAGAAAGAAAAACTCCAAATGGGAACCATAAACTTGCCATCTAACTCTTAAAGTAAGAATGTATGCATTCACATTTCTTGCTTTTGGCAAATACCTCAAAATCCCTTAAAAAGGGCATTTTTATAATTCAATAAATAATTTGGCCAATATCTAATTACCAATCTGTGACTGTTTCATTTCAGCTTATCCTGAAAGAGTAACACATAACTGAACCCATTTATTTAATCTGCACTCTTACTTTTCAATAGGGCATATGACCTCCAGATCAAGGAGTGCATGTTACTGTATATATTAAATCACACATACACACAAAAACTTACCTTTCAAGTTCCTCTTACAAACCATAGAAAAAGACTCAAATTTGTAATCCAAAGAGGGGGACAAGGAAAGTGGCCACAACACACTCTATATACATTCACAGACCACAGACCACCAATTTTTATAACTACATACATATATCCCCAAGTACCCCAAACTGCATTTCCCTCACACTAAGTAACATAAAAATCATGTATTAAAGAATAAAATCAGATGGGTTTTAACCAAAAATAAAAGTGAGCAAAATGCCTGAGAACAGCTAAATCTGTAATAAACTGTCCTTATAAATTAAACTTTTTAATCCCCAGAGTGCTCGTATATAGTGTATTTACGTACATATATCTCGTTCTAAAAAGGAACCTGAAGTGGTTTAAGTGGCAAAGATTTGGTAGAACTAAATAATTCTTCTCCAGCATGCAGCTTGAACCTAATAGTACTTCTTTCTACTTGGATGAACAAAATGTTATAAAATGAAAAATGTTTATCAAGTTGTTGTTTTTTTTTAACTTAGTAAGAGAACTGAGTCTTGTCAAGTGAAACAGCCATCACACCACACCCCAAGGGACAAAACTAGAAGCAAAATTAATACATGTAACTCAAAGCTTCATAGCTTCCAATGTTCTTACATTTTCCTACTTACCAATTTATCATTTTCATTGGGCATTTCAAATACACATCTCAATTTGGAATCCATTAATTCATCAGGCTTTGCCTCTTTCCACTAAAAATAAATGAAACCACACATGAGACATGGGAAGCATGTTCACGGTAAGTAAGTCTCACCACAAAGAACAACTAAAAGACAGGTAGTAGCTGCTTGGCTCAGCTGGAATATGCTGCTATACTCTGTTGTGATCACCCTGACATTAATATCTGCCAATGTCACAGATCCTTCAGTTACTCCTAGAGCTACTATCACCACTCATTAAAAACACACTAGGGATAGCAATAGTGATGATCAAAGGACTTTCTTAATAGTAGCATTTCCAAATTGTTTCCAAAAAGTATTATTTCAAAATTCTTGCAATTAAGTCAGGACTATGTATAACAAGCAAATTTATAGAATTTTTAAAATCTAAATTAAATTTTTAATTTAAAAAAAATAACATTTTTCTATTGAGTGCTAATCAACACCCACAGTGTAAACTACATTCCCCAAAATACATTCTGTTCAACTCCTTCTATACTTACCACAGCTTCCATGTCTGAAGTGTTTGGTGGGGCAAAAATTGTCTGTACCATAAACTTGTGTTTACTCTTTTCATTTGGATCATAGTCAAAGGGTTGTAGCATTACTAAATAAAAAGAAAGAATATATTGTCTTCTGTACTTGTCCGTGTATCACTCCTATTACTTCATTCACAAACATGCAAATTTTAAGAAAATCAAGAAGGGCTCAAGAAACCAAACACTGGGCTGTTTATACCAAGAATCCAAAATCAACTTTGTGGATTCCGATTATTTTTCAAGTGTCCACCTTTCTGATCTACTAAGTCTTTAACAGTGAATAAAATAACAAATGGCTATTAAGAAATAAATATGAATCTATGATTGTCTCTCTAAACTGGGTTTGAGAACATTTTCAAATTGTTGCCAATATTAACCACTATAATGCCTATATGCTCATATGAGATCTACTAAGTTATTAAAACTAGTTATAGGCCAGGCTCGGTGGCTCAGCTTGTAATCCCAGCACTTTGGGAGGCCGAAGCAAGTGGAATGCCTGAGCCCGCAGGTTCAAGACCCACCCGGGCAACTTGGCAAGACCTTGTCTCTACAATAAATCAAAAATTAGCCGGGCATGGTAGCGCATGCCTGTAGTTCCGGCTACTTGGAAGGCTGAGGTGGAAGGATCACCGGAGCCCAGCAGGGCAAGGCTTCGGTGGCTGGGAGTGTGCCACTGCACTCAGTCTGGGCAACGGAGTGAGACTCCAACTCAAAACAAAACAAAACAAAAAACTAGTTATAATATGAACCTAGTATTCATTTTAGTATTTTGTGACAAAACAGACAACTAGGGTATTTAAAAGAGAAATATTCAGCAACTTAAAAACTGCCATATATTCATGTTTTAAAATATAATTAATTTTTCAAAAATGAATTTTAAAATAAAGACCTTTCAAGAAAAGTTATCCATTTATTTAAATCTTCTAAGAAAACGAAGTATACAAGAAAACCATACAGCCTCTTAATTTCTAGAATTTATTTTACAGTCCAAATAATAACATTCAACTATTTTTTTTAAGCATTATAATTTTTAGATTTTAAAAACTTTTTTAAGGCTCCATGTGGTTATAGTAAATGCATGTAACATAAATTCTAAATATAAGAGATTATAAAGAATGAATCAACAATTATACAAAACATGTGTATGGAATTGTAGAAATTATTTCCTTACTAATATTTAGATTATTTCTAAGCTATATGTCAATAGTCTCAAGAAAACAAATACAAATAAGCAAATAAGAGAAATACTTATATAAGAAAATCTTATGATGAGCATGGTGCTATATAATCCCAGCACTTTGGGAGGCAGTGATGGGACTGCTTGAGGCCAGAAGTTCCAGATTAGCCTAGCCAACACAGTAAGACCTCATCTCTACAAAAAAATTTAAAAATAAAAAATTAGCCAGGCTGAGGCAAGAGAATCACTTGTGCCTAGGAAGTCGAGGCTGCGATGAGCCATGATTGTGCCACTGCACTCCAGCCTGAGTAACAGAGTGAGATCCCAACTCAAAATCAAAAGTACTGTCTTAAAACCTGAGGGACTTAGGAAAGAGAACAATAGTTTATAGAGAATGTCAACTATGGTTAACAGTATAGATACCACAACAAGAGTAAGCAATCCACATACGGCAAGAACCAAGCATACTTCTGCAACTACAAATAGATACATAAGGGAATAAAGAAACAAAAAATAAAGTTTTCACATGCAGGACACACTGGCATTAACAATGAAAGGCATAAAGAAAGACTCATCTGATTTGATATCATAGGCCAAAAGAGGCATTGTACTTTTTTTTAAGCAAAAGAATTATAACACTTCCATAGCCGCACGCAATATTTAATATGTGCAAGATCTGAATTTAAAAATGGTATAATTTTTCAAAGACAAAATGATAAAGACAGATAATACGGTGGTGAGCTATAGAAATAGAGACTAGCTATAAAGGTATAAACTGGCAATAATAACTTATCAGCCACACCCTCCCACACAAGATGAGGGTGAGAAATTTTTCTGCAACAGCTTGCATACAGTACACTAATAGAAGGACATCTTGAAAGGAAAAGCCAGAATAACAGAATACTTTCCCTCCCCCCAGACAAAACCCTAATTAATCCAAATTTAACATAATCATAAAATGTCAAAATTCAAATGTACATAAACTCAAGGCATGATTTGCTACCTGAAACAGTCACAGTCGACCCGGGGTCAATAATTCCACTGTTGGGCCTCACACAGTACCGACGAGGTGCTGTAGTCTTCACTTTGAAACACACTTTTCTATCCGATGGATTTCGCAATTTAAGATTTGTAGTGACTACATCTGTGAAGGGGCCTGTAAGATTTAAAATTAAAGTGAGAAATTTTAATTGGATTCACAAGAAAAAAAGAATTCACAATTGAATGCACATATCCTCAATTATTCATATGTTGACGTCTGTATGCATAAACATACCAAACATCTGATAGTGCCTTGCTACAGATGGCAGACTTTAAAAAAGGTCATATTTTCTTCATTTCTTACCATAGTTCACAAAGTTTCTACAATAAACATGTATAATTTCTATCAAAAGTGTTTTCAAAGTTTCAATCTATGAAATAAGTCTACAATTATATTCTTACAGTATATTCTTACTGCGTAATCGAAAATACCTGAATTTTTCAGTCATCTCCAAACCAGTGTCAATCCTTAAGTTCCTTTTACTAGGCCAACTGCAAAAATCTCTATATCTGAAGACACTATACCCTGTGTATGACTTCAGCACTCCTGCTTCACCTCAATTTGACTGCCTGATTCACTTCACACATTTGTTAAGTGTTGATCATGTGTACTGTGCCATATGCCCCAATTACAAAGCTTTTAAGCTACAGTTCTGCACCCAAACAACATAAAATTACAAAACAACCCAAAAGGTTGATCCAGTCCTGCCTCAAACCAGTATAGCCTCATTTTTAATAAAGCAGGGATGGAGGTTGAGGGGTTGATGGCCATTTTGCTCTTGGCTAAAGAAAAGCCTAAAGACAGATTATGCAGATTAATTCAGACATTAAAATGAATACCTATTAATTTAGAGGCAAAAGATAAAAATATGTCCCTGCAGGAAGCAATAACCACATATTTCTAAGTTTTCCAAAAATAACTTTAAATGGCTCTAAAACAATATTTTTTTTTTTTTTTTTTTTTAGTTGGAGTCTCACTCCATCACCCAGTCTGGAGTACAGTGGCACACTCACGGTCACCCCAGCGTCGACTTGCTAGGCTCCAGCGATCCTTCCATCTCAGACTTCCAAGTAGCCAGAACTACAGGCATGTGCTACTACGCCTGACTAATTTTTTATTTATTGTAGAGATGAGGTCTCACCAAGTTGCCCTGGCTGGTCTCGAACCGGTGGGCTCAGGTAATCCACTAGTCTCTGCCTCCCAAAGTGCTGGGATTATCGGCTGAACCACCAAGCCCTACCTAAAACTATCAGTTTTAAAGATATACAGACACACACAAGGGAGGGAGACCCCCCTCAAAAAGAGAATTTATTTATAAAACATTATGTATTTATTCTTACATGTTTCCACTTCAGTAACATTCAATGTACTCTCTCTGAAGCAATACACCTATTGAGACACTTTTCCCACTGCTCAAAACAGTTTTTGAACTCGTCAATTTTGATGTCTTTTAGTGCTTCTTGCTGTTTTTTATTTCACCTCTTCCATACCAGGAAAACATTTCCCTCTGACAACTTTTTTCATTCAGGGAAACAAACCAAAAAAAGTCACTCATGGCAAGACTGGGTTAATAAGGAGGGCGGGGCATGGGGACATGTCATTCAAAAACTGCTGAGCAATCAGCATGATAAATCAACCACCATAAAATGGGCAAGTGTGTTGAAAGAATCTCCAAAATAAATATTCACTGAATGTTTCATTGTTGTGAACACAGCCTCTCACAACAATGCTAGCTGGTACAGTGATGTCAAAGGGTTCCCAGAACATTCACTTGCCTAGCAGGGGAAACCAGTACCACAAGGGAACTCTCCTCCAAAAGATATTACTCTTTGCGGCCCCCCTCCTCATCTACATATATTTAAAGCTAGAAGGCTGAAATCAAAGACCACTATTATAAAGGCTACCTGTTCTTTATTTAACTCAACAAGAAAAAGCATGTCTTTTAAAACTTTACTTCACAAAGGCCCTTAAGGTCATTAAAATGTACCTATTTCAAGGACAAAATGATTTATCCTATGCTTGAAGTCTGTCAGTTGTAAAGTATTTTC
Source organism: Tarsius wallacei (assembly GCA_963574415.1). Classification (NCBI taxonomy): domain Eukaryota; kingdom Metazoa; phylum Chordata; class Mammalia; order Primates; family Tarsiidae; genus Tarsius; species Tarsius wallacei. Next base: position 6,915 of record CAUYQG010081932.1, read on the forward strand.
TAAGAACTAAAGATCTGTAATTGGGATGAGAAAGAAAAGACAGAAATGAGAGAAAATTAGAAAAAACAAAGGCAGGGAACTAAGGAAAGCATTTCGGCATTTTAATATAAAGTGACCACTTAAATCAACAGGTATGAATGTTTTGGGGGGAAAATTTATACATAAAATATGTATGAAATACAATCTTTTTAACTGCTTGCTTAATTATAAGATCAAGCTAATCATCCAATTTCTAATCTGTTGTTTCTTCAATTCTAACTGCTCACATTTTTTGACAAGCAGGTGATTAACAAATCCATCATACAACTGGTATAGAGTGAAGAAGAAAACTCCAATCTGTCCATCTTACTACATGAATACATAAAATGGCTAGCTGGAGACACATTTTAAATTGATAAAACTAGAAGTCTTAAAGGCAAACTATTTCATAACATTCTCAAAGTCTATAAACATAATTGCTAATGTGAATTTTTAGAGGACTATTTTGACTAGGACTTTTAACATTAGGAGCAAGCACAGATTAAAATAAATCTGGCCAGGTAAGGGGGCTTACACGTCTAATTCCAGTCCTTTGGGAAGGCTGATACAGAATTGCTTGAGCCCAGGAGTTCAAGATCATGCTGGGCAACATAGTGAGACCTCATCTCTATAAAAAAAATTTTAAAAATTAGCCAGGTGTGGTGGTGCACACCTGAAGTCCCAGGTACTTGGAAGGCTGAGTAGGGAAGACTGCCTGAGCTGTGATCATGCCACTGTACTCCAGTCTGGGCGACAGAGACCCTGACTAAATAAATAAATAAATATCTAATTTCCTAATAACATAACAAAAAAAAGTCACACAAATCTTAATTTTGAACAAGACAAAAAACTTCAGATTTTAAATTTGAACAATTAATGTTCATAATTATGAAAGTTTAATACTTAAATTAATAATTAAAAATTACAATTAATTTATTAACTTGTTTTCTGTTATCTTTTAAAAAATTTTTTATTTTAAATATGTGGAGCACAATTCAGGGTTAGGTACTTCAACATTCGATTGCTTATGCCACACAAGATGAGGAATTAATTTGTGTATATCTCCTCCACCTCCTTTTTCCCATCCAATTTTTATTAATTTGATTCTTCCATTGCCTATATACTTTGATATCAATTAACACTCTTCTGACTGCAAGTGGGAAAGAAAAAACAATTCAATCTGATTTGAGCAATAAAAAGGGAATTTATTGACTCATATGAAGATCAGAGACAGAACTGGCATCAGAGCTCAATTCAGACAGAGCTCAATGAGAGGGAGCGGGACTCAGTTTCAGCTCAGTTGTCCTCAGTCTGCAACTTCGTCCTCAAGTTCTATGTGGTGACCACGGCTGCTGTGGCCCTCAGCTTCATAACCTCTTGGCTTCCACACTAGCAGGAAAGAAAACATGTGTCTTTCTTGTCATGCTTTAACTATGGCCACAATGATGCTGAGTTAAAACACACACACACACACACACACACACATACACACACAGAGAGAGAGAGAGAGAGAGAGAGAATCTCAGTGATGTACAATATACGCATTTACTTAACAAGCTTATTTGTGAGTTGGCTGAGGTCAGTTAATCTAGGCTAGACATGGCGGCACAGCTCTGCTGATCTTGGTTGAGGTTGCTCACACTTCTGCACTCAGCTGGAGGTCAGCTAGTCTAGGCTGGGCTTGGTGGCACAGCTCTGCTGATCTTGGCTGGGCTTCCTTACTCTTCTGGTCAGTGTCACTCAGCTGTGTTCCATGTGTCTCTCATCTTCCACCTGGGACTATTGACCTACCTAAAGCATGTTCTCATGGTGATGTCAGAGGCACAAGAGTGCAAGATTGACTGCATAAACATGTTAACGTATGCTGTATCATGTCTGTCAACTTTCCACTAGCTAAAGCAAGTCATGTGATGGTATCCCAAATCAACTGAATGGAGAAGTATACTTCCTCCCATGGAAGTGAGAAGTCAGAGAATATTTCTGAACAATAATTTTCTCCACCACTTAAGCAGATACACTTGGTTTGCTCAATTCAAAACCAATGATTATGGCCAAGGGCTGTGTACTTTGGCCTAGGCCTAGTTACCTAGATACTCCATATGGAGTGTAGAGTTTGCATTTAGATTTGTCCAAAATGTGTGAGCTAAGAGTGGAGGAGGAATGGTTACCTCAAACCAAGATCAGGGTTCAATTAGCTATACAAAGAGGAAACGGCTATGAGCCACAATGACAACTATAACTTTAAACAATATCCTAAAGTTTTTGTTTCTTGAACCTTTGGCTAATTAGACACCATACTCATAACAATTCTCTTTCATCCCCCATTTCCCACTTTGTCAACTTGATCATTCAAGCTTTCTGCTTGTATTTATGAATGAAGGACTAGGTTCTTAATAATGGTGTTGGGAATGTGGTTCTCTGCCACTCAGTAGAAATGCTTGCTCAGTAGGCATTCTGAAGGTGAAGACTGGCTTTGTACATGAGTGAGACATGTTACCTGACAAGCCTCCCCTTAGAGCAGAAGCATAAAGAATTATACAAATGATGTTCTCTTCCCCTGAAAACACTAAAATTAAAGAGCTTCACTGTGAGATACCAAATCCCATACAAGAGCGCTCAGTTCTCCCCAAGGAGAGATCTTGTTTTCTTAATAGATCAGATCTTGGGGAGAGGAGGAGGGTTTCTGAATCTCCCCTTGCTTGTCCATCTGCATGCATGGGAAAGGTGAAGTGGAATGGGAAATGTCAAACGGTACAGCCATTCTGTGGACACTCTTCTGTGAATCACCTTGATCTTGGCTCCTCTTTCCAGTTCTGGGCTCTGAATCTGTTAATGCCCAACATGGAGATTCCCCAGAGTTTCTACTCTTTCTACAGCCTCCTCCTGAGTATATCTGAGATGATGATTTCTCTGCTCTGCTTTATCCATCAAAGCTATTCACTTTGTTTTCATTTTCGCCAAAATTATTTTAAAAACTCTGCTGATGGTTCCCTTTTTTGTCTTCAGCGTGGTCATGAATTTATTTTATTTACCAGCTCTTCCACAGAATTTTGAAAAGGAGTGTCAATAAATGCATATGCTTAGTCCACCATCTTGAATACACACACATATATACATATGTAGTGATGCGTACATAAATGTGGAGGGTATACACACATGTGTTGTTTTTGTTAACAATACAGGATCTTGATGATTACTTTTTTTTTTTTTTGACCACTGGTTTAAATGAATACCTTTCCAGAAGAGTTGGAAGATCAACTCTGAAAGTCAGAGTTGGTTTTATTTATTTATTTGTTTATTTATTTATTTTTACTGTTTCTTTTTTTTTTTTTTGTCGTTGTTGTTATTTGTTTGTAATCCTGAACCTTATACTCTTATCAAATGAGAGCATTCACTTCAAATCCTGAGGGTAGTTGGTGAGAAATAGTAGCAAAGACCCATGAAGGAAATGACTATCTCAAGTTGTATCTAAAACCTAACTAGTAAATACTTTTCTGTTATTGTTAGTATTATGTATACACTTACTATAGGCCAGTAGTATTCAAAATATATGGGTCTGCTGAGGGTGACTAAACCACACATAGATTGAGGGAAGTTTTCTGTCTAGTGGGCTTCCAATTGAAGAGATGCACTACACTGAGATAGATACTTTCCAGGAGAAAATGATGACTCACCCAAGGATGACTTCAATGGCATCTGGTTCCCATCTTCTTTGTTTCTCCTCTTGGACTCCATTCAGAGGCACTTCCTTCCAGCTGGAGCTTTTAATGGCATAATGTGAAGGCAAGATCCACAGAAGTGGGTTTACAGGAGGGACTTGAAGGAGAAAATGCAGATCATCAGGGGGAGACGATGGAAAATTACACCCAGATGGGAGGGAACAGAGAATGTATACACATCCAGACTAAAATACACCAATTAAAATATTTAAGGAAATGCAGAGTAGTGTATGATTTTTAATATAGGGTAACAAGAATTTGAACTGAATAAAAAGGCAAAGTGATATAGTCCTGATTGCAATTAGCACATTAATGCAATTTCTTTTTCCAGCATGAGAAAATATACCAGCTCTCTTTTCTGAAATGAATGGAGCATAGCACTGCTTGTAGTTTTGCTGTGGTTTATTCATTCTACGCACAAGCTCCATTCATGATGGTGATACCCTTCTTTCCATTTCAGAACTGGAAAGGCACTGGTGAGCTTTGCCTGGTATTACAAAATAATCTGGGATGGAGGTAAAGTCATCACCTGGTGGGTGGATTGGGCCTTGTTACAATAACCAGCAGCCCATCAGAGCCCATAGGAGACAAACTGGAAGGGATTAAAGCAAGCAACCGGTTTCCATGTGAAAGCACTCATTCTCACATTCTGCTCCTCCCAACCCATCATCAGCAATGAGTAAAGCCCATTAAAAAAAAACAAAACAACCAAAAAAAGAGTCTATTATATGCTGTACCTTTTTTTCACATATGATATTTCTTTTAACCAAATATCACCATATTTGAGTGTTTTTTCCCCTGGTCTTATCACCTTCTCTACCTCCAAACAGTTCTTGAGAGAGGCCATATGACCAGAGGCAGGCGGTGATGGCCTTGGAGTCTATAACAATGGTTATGGTTCTTCTGGACTCTGTGGTGGGCAGAGCTAATCCAAGCTGAGAACAAGCCAAAAAATAATTGCTGAGTACTTGTCCAAGTCACTGCAGAGATACATCTTAATGAGAAATACAACAGTCTCCCACTTTGTCTACCGGGAATATGCTCCAAGACCTCCAGTAGATGTCTGAAACCGCAGATAGAACCAAATCCTTATGTGTTTTTTCTTATACATACCTACATTAAAGTTTAATTTAAAAATTGAGCACAGGAGGAGATCAACAACAATGATTTCTAATTTAAAAAAAGAACGTTTGCAACAGTATACTATAATAAAAGTTATGTGAATGTGATCTCTCTCTCTCTCTCTCTCTCTCTCTCTCTCTCAATATCTTATTGTCCTGTCCTCACCTATTTTTGGACCATGGTTGACCATGGGTAACTGAGATCTCAGAAAGCGAAACCTCGGATGAGGGAGAACTATTGTATACAAGATGGTAATCGCTTTATGCTCTATGAGAGATACAGATTAGGCCAATGGGAACAATAGAGGTGAATTCTTACTGGGGGTTGGGAGACAGGAGTGCATATCAGAGGAGACTGAGAGTTCAGAGGACAATACGAATATGTATGGGAAGGATTCTCTGCCTCCTTGATTTAGATAAATCCAGAGGCAGTGCTGGCTTTGCACATTGGCCAGGGGTCTGTGAACTCAGATGCCACAGGGGCCAGGCAGACACCATAAATATGTGAATCTGGCCAGGTGTAAAGCAATCAGAAGTGTTGGATCCTGTGATAAACTGAGGGACATGCCCCACAGAACAATCTTCAATTTCACATTAAAAACTCAAACCATTCAAGTTGTCATCAGCAAACCTTCTGTGTCCTCCAAAGGCTTCCCTGTGTCTTTACACTCAGACATATTGATTTCCTTTACCCCAAAGAGAGAGCCAAGCTTGTGCCCAGGACACAATCATGCTGCATTACTGACAGAATCTTCTAGAGCGAATCCTCCCAGATGTATGATAGAGTAGTCCTCACATACAAATACGCTTTTCCACCGTGGAAGATGGGATTCTTTAAAGGTATGTGGGCCATGAACCCAGCACTGGAAGAGCTCGGAGAGCTGACCGAGTCTTCTGTGATTTTCCAGGACTGCCCCCAGGTGGAAGGGAAGGAGGAGCATGCTTCAGTCAGAGTAGCTGTTTCAGGATTGAGCTCCTGAGTAACACTTTGTCTGAAGAGAGGAGACCCCTGAGCATCATTATGACACAGATGAGGAGGAAATGCCATCCCCTCTTCAGAGCAGAGCTTGGATAGGATGCTCCACCACGGCTTTCTTTCTTTTTTTTTTTTTTTGAGTTGGAGTCTCACTGTTGTCACCAAGGCTGGAGTGCAGTGGTATCTCACGGCCACCGCCTCCACCTGCTGGCCTCAGGTGATCCTTCTGCCTCAGCCTTCCAAGTAGCTGGAACTACAGAGGCATGCCTCAGTGCCTGACTAGTTTTTATGATTGATTGTAGAGACGAGGTCTCACCAAATTGCCCAGGTTGGTCTCGAACCCCCGGGCTCAGACAACCCTCTCGCTTCAGCCTCCCGAAGTGCTGGGATTACAGACTAGCTACCAGGCTCAGCCCTGGATTTCTTTATGGTGTTCCATGTAAAGGTTTTCCCCTTTGGCACAGCATTTATCCATCCCTACCCCCATCCCATTCCAATAAATACAAGGCCTTATATGTAGCTGCTCAGTAAGGATAACTTACTAAAATATAGTAAACTTATGTCAGTCCTGATTAAATTAACAACTTGCTATAAAATTTTCCAGAATTGAAGAATGTCAATCCTAGGCTTAAATATGCTCTACAAGTACCAAATAAGATTAAAGAAAAAATAAATTCATATACAATGAAATTGCAGAACACAAAAGAAAAGGAGAAAAATATTTTAAAAATTAAATTAGAATTCAATCTCTGCCTAAAATATCTAAAAGCTTGCCTTTAATCCTTGCAACAGTATGCAAACCTATCAGTATATAGTAAAGTTATATAGGCTTTATATTAAATCAGAATGTTGTAAATCCTGCAGGCAAACAGGAATACTTTGGAATCCTCCACCCATCCTCATTTTACTACTAGGAATGTTAGGCACTTGCAAATGCCTTTCTTTTTGTGGTTTTTTTTTGAGTTGGAGTCTCACTCTGTCGCCCAGACTGGAGTGCAGTGGCCGCTCCGGGCCACCGCAGCCTCGACCCTCTGGGCTCCAGCGATCCTTCCGCCTCAGCCTTCCAAGTAGCTGGAGCTACAGGCGCGCGCTACCACGCCTGGCTGATTTTTTATTTATTGTAGAGATGAGGTCTCGCCAAGTTGCCCAGGCGGGTCTCAAATCCACGGGCTTGGGCAATCCACTCACCTCAGCCTCCCAAGGCGCGGGATTACAGGCTGAGCCACCAAGCCCGGTTGATACATTGTTAATTCATAAGACAAGCATCAACAAATGTCCAGGTTGTCCGATCAAGTTAGGATCAAGTCGTCATCTATCCATCACCTCAGAGGGGAAGCAAATGGGTGATCTAGGAAAATAACTACTGAGTTTCTAACAGTTAATATCCAAGTCAGAGACTGACAACACTACGGGCCCATGAGCCAAATCCAACCCTGTTTTTGCAAATAAATTTTTTTCTCTTTGAGTTGGAGTTTCACTCTTGCCCCAGTGCAGTGGCACACTCATGGCCACCCCAGCGTCAACCTGCTGGCTCTGGCGATCCTTCCGCCTCAGCCTTCAAGTAGCCAGAACTATAGGTGCACACTACCACACCCGGCTAACTTTTTTTATTTTTTTCATTGTAGAGATGAGGTCTTGCCAAGTTACCCGATGGGTCCCGAACCTGCAGGCTCAGGCAATCCACTCGCCTCAGCCTCCCAAAGTGCTGGGATGACAGGCTGAGCCACCAAGTCTGGCCTGCAAATAAATTTAACTGGAATACAGCCGTGCTCATTCATCATGCAGTGTCCATAGCTGATTTTGTGGTACAGGGCAAAGGGAAGTGACTGCAACAGAGACCAGATGGGCCCCAATGCCTGAAACATTTCATCTCTGGCCCTCTATAGAGAAAGTCTGCCGCCTCCTGATCTAAATAATGGGAAAATTGATGACAACTAGACAGTGACAAAGAATGGGCCTCTAAGAGAGCTGCTTAGAAGAAACAGGAGAGTAGAAAAGTAGAAAAAAGTAGGAGAGTTTCAAACACACCATTAAGTTTCACCTAATTCATTATTTTCTGAATGATCAGCCCATGTTGGCAGCTAAAAACCCTCTCAAATATCAGCTTTGGTATACAGTCTGAAAACTCAGCTGAGAAAACTTACAAAGTTTCTCTGCCTTGACTTTACCAGCTTTTTTCTCTCCAGATTCCCCTCTGTAGTTATTGATTTAAAAAAATATATGTATTGCTACTTACTAAATGCAAGCCAGACAAAGAGGATGAAAAAGGTAATCTTTTCCCCTAAAAAGCTCATGGTCTAACGTGAAAGACAATCATGTTCGCAAACAATTAAAAAACAATGTGATCCTTGCTATAAAGGGGGTATGCTCAAAATTGGATTGAAAGCATATGAAAAGCTTCTACGAGTCTGTCGGGGTGAATCAGTAAAGGCTTTAGAGTAGGAGAAAATCTGAGCGGGCAGGCACGATGGCTCACGCTTTGGAAGGCTGAGGTGAAGAATTGTCCGGGCTCAGGAGCTCGAGACCAGCCTGGACAACATGGCAAGATCTCATCTCTCCAATAAATCAAAAAAATTAGCCGGGTATGGTGACAGGCGCCTGTAGTCCCAGCTACTTGAAAGGCTGAGGCTGAAGGATCACCTGAGCCCAGGAGTCAAAGATGCGGTGACCATGAGCCTGCCACTGCACACCAGCCTGGGTGGCAGAGTAAGATTCCAACTAAAAAAAAAAAAAAAGTGAGTGGGAGTTTGCCTAGATGGTAAATTAGGAGAGGGCAGTAAAGGCCAGGAATGACATGTGCAGTCACAGAGGGAAGGAGGAGGACATCTGTTTGGAGAGCTACTTATACTTGAGTATTATTAGAGTCTAAATTATATACTTTAAAAAAAAGTACGGTCTAGTGGGATGGGTGTTAAAAGATGAGGCTGTCCAGGCAGGGTGGCTCAGTCTGTAATCCCATCACTTTGAGAGGCCAAGGCGAGAGGATTGCCTGAGCCTGGGGGTTTGAGACCAGCTTGGGTGACTTTGTGAGATCCCGTCTCTACAATAAATCACAAAAACTAGCTGGGCATGTTGATGTGCGTCTGTAGTTCCAGCTACTTGGAAGGCTGAGGCAGAAGGATCACGTAAGTCCAACAGGCTGCAGTGGCCATGAGAGTGCCACTGCACTCCAGTCTGGGCGACAAGAATGAGACTCCAATTAAAAAAAAAAGATGAGACTGAACAGTTAGTCACTGGGGTCATCAGCATATTAGGGACAGTTGAATCAGAGTCACACGACTCCAAGGACCCTGGGGAAGTTCATTAGGTTTCCATCACCCAAATACTTTTCTTACCAGTGGTAGTCCTGATTGCCGTAGGTGCACTGGATGTCTTCCCAAGACACCTGGAAGTCCACAAACAAGTGGAGTCAAGCAGCTAGCTGACATTTATTAGGCACCCACAGAGTACCAGGTGCTCTGCCTCACCTCGCCCTTCCTCACTTCTCCAGACAGCCCCCCCACCCCTGTGGCTTCCAAGAACCTGGCGCCTCTAAAGCCAGCATGTCCAACCCACGGCCCACGGGCCTCACATGGCCCAGAACAGCTAGTCACATGGACCCACAAAAGCATTTAACATCATGTGTCTTTTGGCGTTTATTTTCTTCGTGACCCCAGGCGTAGTTCCACTTTTGAAGTTCACAGTCACGCCTAAAATTCATGACATGGCTTTTTGGCAGCGCATGCATTTGTGAGCAGCTGTTTTCCATGAGGAAGCACATGAAAAACAAAATTTGCACAAGCATTTCTGACGAACACCTTGAGAGCTCACTCAGAATTGCGACCGCTTCCATCGAACCAGACGTTGATTCGTTTTACAAAAACAGGGTCACATTTTCCACTGGTTTTATCTTGTTCTCATTTTTCTAAACGTTATAGTAAAAATTATTTTTAAAAAAGAAGCCTTAGTATGTATATATGCTAACTATATTCTACCGTTTATGTGCGGCCCAAGACAATTCCTCTTTACTCGATGCGGCCCAGGAAAGCCAAAAGGTTGGACACCCCTGCATCATTTACAAGGAAGACTTTTTAGCACCCTTATCCTTCTGTGTAAACGTGGTTATGCTTATCCCAGAGTCCTAACTCTTCTTGCTTTCTAGAAATTCCCCATAAAGCGTGAAGCTGCAGGGCTCTGAGCCTAGAGGACCCAAAACCTAGAAACGGAGGTAAGTAGACTCCAGAGTTGTAAACCAGATGGGGGCTTCACGCAGAAAACGGCTTTAACTTCCCAAAAGGACCCCCTCCCCAGAGACCAGCACCACAGTGTGTCATGATCTCACGGAACCACGCAGTCCTGGGCCCCGAATTTATTAGAGGCAGCTAATCCAGGGCAAGAGGCGACTGTGAATGATGTTTCTCACCAAGCAAACATTGGAATCATTGAAGCAGAACCATTTTCCATCCACAGAATTTCGGATATAGACACAGTAATGACCGGAGTCAGCCATTCCCACGTGGGCAATCACAGCAAAAAGTTCATACTGGCCTCCAGGCTGGAAGGAGACAAGACACAAAATCATTCACCCTCGTTCCTCTTTCTAGCTGTAGTCTTGAAATTAAAAATATCATTTCAGCTGGGTGTAGCGGCTCACACCTGTAATCCCAGCACTTTGGGAGGCGGAGGTGAGAGGATTGCCTGAGTATAGGGGTTTGAGACCAGCCGGAGCAACTTGGCAAGACCTTGTCTCTACAATAAATTAAAAAATTAGCCAGGCGTGGTGGCACCTGCCTGTGGTTCCAGCTACTTGAAAGGCTGAAGCTGAAGGATCACCTGAGCCCAGCAGGTTGAGGCTGCAGTGGTAGTGAGCATGCCACTGCACTCCAGCCTGGGCAACAGAGTGAGGCTCCGACTCAAAAAAAGAAAAACAAAACACACTATTTCACCAGGGGGTGGTGGTTCATGCCTGTAATCCCAGCGTTTTGTGAGGTGGAGTCGAAAAGATTGCCTGAGACCAGGGGTTGGAGACCAGCTGGGCAACTTGGTGAGATCTCGTCTCTACAATAAATCAAAATATTAGTCGGGCATGGTGGCACGCACCTGTTATTCCAGCTACTTGGAAGGCTGAGGTGGAAGGATCATCTGAGCTCAGTAAGTCAAGGCTGCAGTGGCTGTGAGCATGCCACTGCACTCCAGCCTGGCCAACAGAGTGAGACTCTGACTCAAAAACTAAACAACAACAACAAAAAAGCCAGGCACCATGGTGTGTGCCCGTAGTTCCAGTTAGTTGGAAGGCTGAGGCAGAAGGATCACCTGAGCCCAGCTGATCGAGGCTGTAGTTGCCATGAGTGTGCCATTGCACTCCAGCCTGGGCATTAAAGTGGGACCCCAACTCAAAACAAAAACAAAGAACATTATTTCATCACACATGAATATATTTCCTGCTCTATGCCAGGCTTCAAAGTTTCTGCAAAACACTCCTTGATCTCAAGAACCTCACCGCTAATTAAAAACAAACATATAGGGGGAAGTGTGATGGGGGAAGAGAGGAAAAAAAGAAAAAAGAAAAACAAACATATAAACCAGAATTATAGCATATTTTTTTTTGAGTTGCAATTTCATTCTATTGCCCAGGCTGAAGCACAGTGGTATGATCATGGCTCACGGCAGCCTTAACCTCCTGGACTCAGGGGATCCTTCCACCTCAGTCGCCCTTGTAGTGAGCTGGGACAGACACGTAACACCATTCCTGGCTTACTCTTTGATTTTTTTGTAGAGAGGAGGTCACTGTCTTGCCTAGGCTGGTCTTAAACTCCTGAGCTCAAGCAATCCTCCTGCCTCGGCCTCCCAAAGTACTGCATGGTTTATTTATTTGTTTGTTTGTTTTTTTATTTGAGTCAGAGTCTTACTCTGTCACCCAAGTTGGAGTGCAGTGGCACGTTCACGGCCACTGCAGCCTCCACCTGCTGGGCTCAGGCGATCCTTCTGTTTCAGCCTTCCAAGTAGCTGGAACTATAGGCATGTGCCACCACGCCTGGCTAATTTTTCTTTCTCTTTTTCTTTTTTATTTATTTATTATAAAGACGAGGTCTCGCCATGTTGCCCAGGCTGGTCTCAAACCCCTGGACTCAGGCAATCCTCTCACCTCAGCCTCCCAAAGTGCTGGGATTACAGGAGTGAGCCACCACAACTCACTGACATGTTTTAAACCAGATGTCTTTTACAGCTAATTTAGGAAGACCAATGCCCCCCCGCCCCGACTCCCCCCAAAAGGGAGAAGGAACAAGCAGCTGAGGAAGGACTGAAACCTGGGGAAAGCTCCCCAGAGAAGGCATGCTAGAAGTGACCTTGAAGGACAAACATGATTGGCAGGCACGTTCACGGGGAGAGAGTATTCTTGAATGTGACTCCAGAAATTACAGAGGCTCGGCAACCTAACACATGGGAAAGCAGTAGGCAGGGGAAACAGAAAGCAAGAAGGGTGCTGGGAGGGCCCAAGAGAGACTCCAAGGCCACGTCAACAACTAGAATTTAGCCAGATGCGGTGGCTCACGCCTGTAATCCCAGCACTTTAGGAGGCGGAGGTGAGAGGATAGCCTGGGTCTAGGGATTCGAGACCAGCCGGGGTAGCATGGTAAGACCTCACCTCTACAATAAATTAAAAAATCAGCTGGGCCTCATGGTGCACGCCTGTGGTTCCAGCTACTTGGAAGACTGAGATGGAAGGATCGCCTGAGCCCAGCAGGTCGAGGCTGCGGTGGCCGTGAGCGTGCCACTGCACTCCAGCCTGGGTGACAGAATGAGACTCCGACTCAAAACAAAAAATAAATTGCCACCAGCCTTTGCTGTTTGTGATTGCTTTTCTTCATTTCTTTTAATATTTCACTATATTTAAAAAGTGTGATTCAGTTGTCCTGAGATAATAACTTATTGGGAGAGTCTGAGGAAAATAAACCCAAAAATCTTATCTCTATGGGCTTGAAATTCTACATAGCAAGTTTTGTATTCCCATATACATGTGGATCTATTTTTGGACTGCCTCTTTTTTTTTTTTTTGGTTTTTATTTGGTGGTTTTTTTTTTTTTTTTTTTGAGTTGGGGTCTGACTCTGTCACTCAGGCTGGAGTACAGTGGCACAATCCTGGCTCACTGCAGCCTCAACCTCCTGGGTTCAGCTGATCCTTCCACCTCAGCCTCCCAAGCAGCTGAGAATACAGATGTGCACCCTCAGGCCCGGCGACTTTTTTTTTTTTTTTAGTAGAAATCTCACTCTGTCACCCAGGCTGAAGTGCAATGGCACACTCACAGACACCACAGCCTTGATCTGCTGGGTTCAGGTGATCTTTCTGCCTCAGCCTTCCAAGTAACTGGGACTACAGGCATCCACCACCACACCTGGCTAATTTTTTTTATTTATTTAAGAAACGAGGTCTCACCAAGTTGACCAGGCTGGTCTCGAACCTGTGGGCTCAGGCAATCCTCTTGCCTCCACCTCCCAAAGTGCTGGGATTACAGGCATGAGCTGCCCTGTCCAGCTATGAATATGCTTCTATGAATCACACCAAGCTGTTGTTTTCCTTGCTTTGTATATCCCAAGCATGGCCAGCAGAGGACAGGATTTCTTTGGTGAGAGAATGACACAGAGGAGACACCCGGAAATGCTGTCTCTGATGAATGAGTGACTTCTAGCAGATGACGGGGAGAAAGGAGGCAACATCTAAAGCATGTGGTGGTGTCTGAGAAGCACATGGTGTCTGAGAATATGCAGGATGGACACGAGCTCAGGTGCATCTCACCTGTTCCTCGGCATCACAGAGGTCTTGCTCAGCCGGAAGGACCTGATTGAAATCCAAGTTCTGGGGGAAGTACAGGGAGTGACAGATCTTTTTGGTCTGCGAATTCCTGATGGAGAATCGCATAAGGTGGATTGTCAAGGTCTGAGGCAATTGGGTCAGCTTCATGACCTGAAAGAGAAAAAGCACTGTGGAAATAAAGCCCGAAGGCGGGCCAGGCCCGGTGGCTCAAGCCGGTAATCCCCGCACTTTGGGAGGCCGAGGCGAGAGGATTGCCTGAGTCCAGGGGTTCGAGACCAGCCTGGGCAATTTGTCGCAAACTCGTCTGTATAATAAATCACAAAAATTAGCTGGGCATGGTGGTGCGTACCTGTGGTTGCAGCTACTTGGAAGGATGTGGCAGAAGGATCGCCTGAGCCCAGCAGGTCGAGGCTACCTGCGATGGCCATGAGCGTGCCACTGCACTCCAACCTGGGCAACTGAGACTCCGACTCAAAAAAAAAAAAAAGTCTGAAGGCGCTCAGAATGGGAAGATCCAGATAAATGTCAGGGCAGGCAGGTGGGGTGTTCCTCTTCCCCAAAGGTGGGAAGCAGAAGGCCATAGGAGGTAAAGGATCCCATGTGCTGAATCTGTTGAGATCCTCCAGGCTGGATGCAAGGCTTGGCTAATCCTCCACAGCCCTCTCCCAAAAAGGCACAGACAGCCCAGGGCTCTGCAGGCACGGGAACCCTAAGAGGCTGGGATCTGTTCCAGGAAGCTAGCCCAACCCTGGGGGGAATATCCCTGCCCACTGCTCCAGAAGCTTCTCTTGTTCCTCTCAGGGATGTGATCAGAGAAGCCACGCCCACAGCTCTGGAAATCAGAAACCCCCCTGTCCCAGATTCCGTCTCTCAACCCTCGGAAGACTCTATCAGGAAATCCACCAGGGATCCCAGACGAGTGACATACAATTGAGCCAAGAACAACACAGGTTTGCACCGCATGGGTCCCCTTAGACGCGGATTTTGTTCAATAAATACGGTCAGCCTTCTTCCATATCTGTGGGTTCTGTACCTGCAACCCAATGCCGATCAAAAATACGGTATTCGCAGGGTAGGAAACCACATCTAGGGAGGACAGACTTTTTCTATATGCGGGTGTGCAGGGCCAATTTGGGGACTTGAGTGTGTGCCGATTTGGGTATGTACCGGGGTCCTGGGGCCAATCCCCCATGTACACTGAGGAATGACTGTGTCTGATTTGGATACAGTGAATACCTGTTTCCCTTGGGTCTTCTTCCCACAATTCTCACAGAAGCACTTGCTTTTTCTTGATAACTCCTTGGGCTGGGAAAAACAGCACAGGGCCTCCTCCTGTCCCGTCCAAGAGAAGAAGAAAAACGCAGGGTTGGTATTTCCAATCCAGAGTACAACCTCACCACATCTTGTAGGTGGGGCTTGCAGCTTTTCTTCTGGGTCTCTGCATGCCCCACCACCAGCGTCTGGCCTGGTGTGTTTCACATGGCAGGATCTCAAAAAAGCCATACTGACTGGAGTGAAAACCAGGAGCGGCACACCTGTCAAGAGAGCCATGTGAGGAACATGGAAGCAGAGGGAAAAAAATCTTTTTTGCCAAAACCAAGGAGAAATGAGATAAAAAGTGACTTTTTAAAAGTCAAAGGCACCAGGCGAGGTGGCTCATGCCTGTCATCCCGGTACTTTGGGAGGAGGAGGCAAGAGGATTGCCTGAGTCTAGGGGTTCGAGACCAGCCTGGGCAGCATGGCGAGACCGCATCTCTACAATAAATCAAAAAAATTAGCTGGGCGTGGTGGCACGCACCTGCGGTTCCAGCTACTTGGAAGGCTGAGGTGGAAGGATCACCTGAGCCCAGCGGGTGGAGGCTGTGGTGGCCATGAGCGTGTGACTGCACTCCATTCTGGGCAACAGAGTGAGACTCTGACTCAAGAAAAAAAAAATGCCAAAGGCCGCAGGACATGGTGGCTCACACCTGTAATCCCAGTACTTTGGGAGTCCGAGGCAGGAGGACTGCTTAAGCCAAAGAGTTCAAGACAAGCCTGGGCAATCTAGCAAGACCTCATCTCTACAAAAAATAAAAAATGAGTCAGGTGTGGTGGCACACACCTGTAGTTTCAGTTACCCAGGAGGCTGAGATGGAAGGATTGCCTGAGTCCAAGAGATCCAGGCTGCAGTGAGTTTTGATTATGCTACCACACTCCAGACTGGGCGACAGAGCAAGAACTTGACTCAAAAAAAAAGTCAAAGGCAGATAATAAAGAAGCAAGGGGAACTTGAAACATTGGGTTGTATGGTGTATGGGTTGAATCTTTGCACTTCCCAAAATTCATGTTGAAATTTAATCCCCAATGTGGCAGTAGAGAGAGGTGGGGGCTTTAAAGGGGCTCTGTCCTGGCTGGGCTTGGTGGCTCAGCCTGTCATCCCAGCACTTTGGGGGGCCGAGGCGAGTGGATTGCCTGAGCCTGCGGGTTCGAGACCCGCTCGGGCAACTTGACTAGACCTCATCACTACAATAAATAAAAAAAAATTAGCCAGGAGTGGTAGTGTGTACCCGTAGTTCTGGCTACTTGGAAGGCTGAGGCGGAAGGATCACCGAAGCCCAGCAGGTCGAGGCTGCGGTAGCCCGGAGCGTGCCACTGCACTCCAGTCTGGGCGACAGAGTGAGACTCCGACTCAAAAAACGAATAAAATAAAATAAAATAAAAGGGCTCTGTCCTTATGAATGGATTAATCCTCTCAAGGATTATTGGGTTAATGGATTAATAGGCTATCATGAAAGTGAAACTGATGGCTTTATTAGACGAGGGAGACCCAAGCTAGTAGTTAGCTTACTCAGTCCACTTTCCCCTTGCCATGTGGCACTGCGCCACCTGGGGACTCTGTAGAGTGTCTCCACCAGCAAGAAAGCTCTCTTGGGAGGTTGAGGTGGAAGGATCCCCTGAGCCCAGCAGGTCGAGGCTGCAGTGAGCCGTGATTGTGCCACTATACTACAGCCTGGGTCATGGAGTGGGACCCTGGCTCAAAAAAAAGGGAAGAAGGCTCTCACTAGATGTAGCCCTTTTACCTTGGACTTCTCAGCCTCCAGAACTGTAATAAATAAATTACTTTTCTTTATAATCTATCCAGTTTCAGGGAGATTCTGTTACAACAACAGAAAGTAGGCTGACACATGGTCCAAAAGAAACCCCTCACCAGTGTTTTCAGGGGCTTGGAGTCCACATCGAAAAGCGAGAGGGGGAGAGTGAGCATGGTGCTGTTTTTGCTTCTCTCCAGGGAACAATCAATGCAGATCAGGGACTCTTTCATCTGGATTGTATACAAAACCTGCAGCCTCTCCACCTGCAAGAGGGAGGGGCAGAGAGGTATGATGGGTACAAAACCATGAACCAGGGCAGGCCAACTTTCAGAGGTTGGAGCCAACAGACAGAAGCTCCAGACATGGTAGTCGCTATCATTAAAAAGTCAGAAAAAAACTCTTGGAAGGCTGAGGCAGAAGGATCGCCGGAGCCCAGCAGTTTGATGCTGGGGTGGCCGTGAGCGTGCCACTGCATTCCAGCCTGGGTGATGCAGTGAGACTCCTACTCAAAAAAAAAAAAAGGTCAAAAAATAGGCCAGGCGTGGTGGCTGAAACCTGTAATCCCAGCACTTTGGGAGGCTGAGGCGAGAGGATTGCCTGAGTCCAGGGGTTCGAGACCAGCCTGGACAACTTGGCAAGCCCTTGTCTCCACTGTAAATCAAAAAATTAGCCGGGCATGGTGGCACACGCCTGTAGCTCCAGCTACTTGGAAGGCTGAGGTGGAAGGATCGCCTGAGCCCAGCAGGTTGAGGCTGTGGTGGCCGTGAGTGTGCCACTGCACTCCAGCCTAGGAGACGGAGTGAGACTCCAACTCAAAAAATGTCAAAAAAACAATGGGTGTTGGAAAAGCTGCAGAGAAAAGGGAACACTTCCACACTGTTAGTGAGACTGTAAGCTAGTTCAACCTTGATGAAAAGTAGCATGGCATTTTCTCAAAGAACTAAAAATCAAGCTACCATATGATCCAGGGATTTCACTTCCGGGAATATACCCAGAAGAACATAAATCGCTATACCAAAAAGATGCCTGCACGTATATGTTCACTGCAGTCACAATTTAAAAAACATGGAACCAACCCAGATGCCCATGGGAAGTGAACCGGATAAAGGAAATTGGTGCATAGACATGATGGAATATGATACAGCCAGAACGAAGAACAAAATCATGGCCTTTGCAGCCACATGGATGCAGCTGGGGGCTGTCATTCTAAGTGAACTCTCACAGAAACAAAAAACGGAATACCACATGTTCTCACTCATAAGTGGCCCTAAACACTGGGCACGCAAGCACAAAGACGGGAACAATAAAAGCTGGGCACTGGTAAAAGAGGGAGGGAAGAGAGACAAGGGGCACATAGCCACCCACTGGATACCACGTCCACTACCAGGGGATGGGGAGAAAGGGCTCACTAGAAGCCCAAACCTCTCCTGCATGCAATTTACTTAGGTAGCAAATCCTTACATGTATCCCACAACTCTAAAATAAATAATTAAAAAGAAGAAAAAATGGTAGCCACTCATGCTCATTAGCCTACTCATACAAGAACTATATTATGGAACCATGATAAAAATTTTCTGTGGATTAACTCTTTTATTCGACTACCCATCACATAAGCAATAGTTGAATGAGTCAAGTGAACAGCATATTAAGCTTCTGAGTTCCCTGGTTCTACATTCTTACCAAGTCCACATCAGTGATTTGGTTCTTAATTAGATTCCATATTGTCAGGTAGAGTTGAGCAGCGTCGTGCTGGACAAACACTGGCCAAAGAGAAAAGTTACAGCCCAATTAGTGAGGCCACCAGAGAGAGACTCCAACTCAAAAAAAAAAAAGACTACCTTTCTGCTTCTCAGAGGTGGAGAGATGTCAGTCTCTCCAGAGTGATGATTATCTGGGCTCCACCCTCCTTAGCATATCAGTCATTAAGAAGGTATATAAGTCCTCTCATAAAAAGCAAAAAATGCAGTTTCTCTTGCCCATGCCAGCTCTGGCATGTCTATCTCCCCTCCCCTTTTTTTTGAGTCCGAGTCTCACTCTGTCACCCAGACTGGAGTGTATTGGCATGCTCACAGCCACGGCAGCCTCGACCTGCTGGGCTCAGGTGATCCTTCTGCCTCAGCCTTCCAAGTAGTTGGAACTACAGGTGTGCACCACCGTGCCCAGCTAATTTTTTTACTTACTGTAGAGATGAGGTTTCACCACGTTGCCCAGGCCTGTCCTGAACCCCTGGGCTCAGGCAATCCTCTCACCTCCACCTCCCAAAGTGCTGGGATTGCAGGCGTGAGCCACCACACCCAGCCCCCCCTTCCTTGTCTAATAAACTTTGTTTTAAAACTTTGCTAGACACTCGAAAATCCATTTTAGGGTTGAGCCAAAGAACCCATGAGTTTTGCACCACATCTCATCCGGCATTATCTTTGGTGCCCAACATGGGGCATGAGAAGCTGAGCAACAGCTCACCACATGGTGTGTCAGTAGGACAGCCAGCAGCCTCTCTCTCTCTCTTCTCAAACTCTGTTGTTGTCCCTTTTGCTCCTCTTCTTTCTTGGGGTCACCTATGGAATCTATTGAAGAAGCCAAGGCGGCTTCATTCTTTTTTTTTTTTTTTTTTTGGAGTTGGAGTCTCACACTGTCACCCAGGCTGGAGTGCAGTGGCATGCTTACAGCCACCCCAGAGTCAACCTGCTGGGCTCAGGCGATCCTTCCACCTCAGCCTTTCAGGTAGCTGGAACTATAAGCATATGCTATCATGCCTGGCTAATTTTTGACTTATTGTAGAGACGAGGTCTCTCCAAGTTGCCCAGGCTAATCTTGAAGCCACAGGCTCAGGCAATCCACTTGTCTCGGTCTCCCAAAGTGCTGGGATTACAGACTGAGCACCGAGGCTGGCCAGCTTCATTCCTAACAGCAACCAGAAGACTCCACTTCTTTCTCTTTCTCTCTCTCTCTCTCTCTCTCTTTCTCTCTCTCTCTCTCTCTCATGCCTAGCTTTCACTGTTCTACTACAGGGTGGGAGAAGAGGAGAGGATTTCTACTTGGAATGGGGACAGAAGGTTTTTTGTGGTATTTTCAAATGCTAGGTTATTGAGAAGTAAGTCTGTTTCTAAAGATTTGAGCCCATGCTAGATTGTAATTAGTTATTTGTCCTTGTAAAACTGTTAAAGGTCTCTTAGAAGCATGTAGTATTATATATATATATTTTTGAGTTGGAGTCTCACTCTGTTGCCCAGGTTGGAGTGCAGTGACATGCTCATGGCCACTGCAGCCTTGATATGCTGGACTTAGGCAATCCTTCTGCCTCAGCCTTCCAAGTAGCTGTAACTACAGATGCACGCCACCACACCTAGCTAATTTTTGTGATTTATTGAAGAAACAAGAGCTCACCAAGTTTCCCAGGCTAGTCTCGAACCTCCGGGCTCAGGCAATCCTCTTGCCTCGGCCTCCCGAAGTGCTGGGATTACAGGCTGAGCCACCATGCCCGGCCAAAGAGTGTAGTATATTTTAAACCCTTCTCTAGTTAAGGACTTCTGTAAACTCACAGAAAAGGTTTAAGAATAGGGTTTCCTGGCCAGGCACAGTACGTGTAATCCCAGTACTTTGGGAGGCCAGGTCTCACTATGTTGCCCAGAAGTTCAAGATCAGCCAGGGCAACATAGCAAGACCTCATCTCTACAAAAGAGAGGGGGTGACAGAGAGAGAATATATTTCCATTTGTAAGCAATGCATGACTGTAATGACTGAAAACTAGAGAAGGAGCCAGGCTCAGTGGCTCAGCCTGTAATCCCAGAAATTTGGGAGGCCAAGGCAAGTGGATTGCCTGAGCCCGTGGGTTCGAGACTAGCCTGGGCAACTTGGCGAGATCTCGTCTCTATAATAAAAAAAAAAAAATTAGCCAGACATGGTAGTGCACACCTGTAGTTCTGGCAACTTGGAAGGCGGAGGTGGGAGGATCACCAGAGCCCAGCAGGTTGGTGCTAGGGTGGCCATGAGCGTGCCACTGCACTCCAGCCTGGGTGATAGAGTGAGACTCCAATTAAAAAAAAAAAAAAACTAGAGAAGGAAACAGAAATCCAGATCCAAGAAGCCCAAAAGATGCCAATATTAAGCTAAGGAGACTGACACTAAGACACATTATAATCAATTGTCAAAAGTTAAAAACAAGCAGAGAATTCTAAAAGCAGTAAGAGAAAAGCAACTTGTTACATACAAGGGAACCTCCATAAGAATACAAGCAGAATTTTCAACAAAATCTTGCAGGCCAAAAGTTGTGTGATGAATTAGTAAAGGTACTGAAGGAAAAAAGAAAAAACTGTCAGACAAGAATACTATACCCTGCAAACCTGTCCTTCAAAAATAAAGGAGTGGTAAAGACTTTCTCAGGCAAACACTAAGGGAGTTTGTCACCAGTAGACTTACTTTACAAAAAATACTAAAGAGATTTCCTCAAGGTAAAACAAAAACGAGACCAGTCTGGACAGCATGGTGAGACCTCATCTCTATAATAAATAAAAAAATCAGCTGGGTGTGGTGGCGCATACCTGCATTTCCAGCTCTTGGAAAGCTGGGTGGAAGGATCCCGTGAGCCCAGCAGGTATAGGCTGCAGTGGCCATGAGCGTGACACGGCATTCCTCCAGCCTGGGCAACAGAGTGAGATTCCAACTCAAAAATAAAAATAAAAATAAAACAATTTTTAAAATGAAACAAAGGGACACTACAGTATAGCAAAAAAACATTAAAAAGTACAAAATTCATTGGAAAAGATAAACATATACACAAAGACAATTTTGCTACTATAATAATGGTGGGTAAATAGCTTTTAATTCCATCATAAAATTTGAGAGACAAAACTATTAAGAACAAATACAATTAAATTATTTTAATAAATATATAATACAATATAAATAGATTTAAACTGTGACATCAATCTCATATTACGTGGAGGAAGGAGTGGTAAAGCCAAGAGTTTTTTGGGTTTTTTTTAATTTTTTAAAATTTTTTGAGTTGGAGTCTCACTCTGTTACCCAGACTGGAGTGCAGTTGCTGCTCCCGGCCACCGCAGCCTCCACCTGCTGGGCTCCGGCGATCCTTCCGCCTCAGCCTTCCGAGTAGCTGGAACTACAGGCGAGCGCTACCACGCCTGGCTAGTTTTTGATTTATTGTAGAGACGAGGTCTCGCCAAGTTGCTCGGGTGGGTCTCGAACCCGCAGGCTCAGGCATTCCACTCACCTCAGCCTCCCAAGGCGCAGGATTACAGGCTGAGCCACTGAGCCCGGCTCTGAACTGTATTTCTAACATTAAAATGATGCAACTGCAGCTTCTTAAAATTAAAAATGCTATTTATTAAAGACTATAAATGTTAAGTGTCTATAACTTAACATTTTCAAATAATACTAAAATGGACCTTAAAATTCACATATTATATTCCAAGACCTTTATTTTAGGAGGTTGACTCAGAAAGGTTAACTTGACTAAATCTGCATAGTTTATTAGCCCTGGTTCTAAAAAGAACCAGGATAGATACTTCTTCAAAACATGTGCATATACACTAAACCATAAAAATGTGTTCAGAAAAATAATGTTCTGTTAAAAAGAGAAAAGTCATTTAACAATACAAAATTTAGAGAAATCCAATGAGTATTCGCATATACCTTACTGATAAGTAAACTGAGACTTGAATAAATTAGATTTGCAGTAGCAATTTAATCAATTAGAAGTAAAGCTAAGTCTCAAAGCTCTCTTTGTCATTTTGAAATTACTCTCAAATGTGAAAAGTGTAGAGTCGTGTTAATGCATGTATTATTCATGGAATCATATTCTTTGGTAATTTTCTGCTTGGAAAATAATGCCTTTAAAATTTTAAATGTAAATGCATTTCCATATGTTTTCATTACTTTATGAATGGTAAAGGACATCATTACTGGAATGTTATACTGATTATATCTTCTGTACTCACTATATGTACATATATGAATACAATGTGAATTGATAATGCAAGAGTAAGAGCAAGTGATCCCCTGTGACCACATCTTTTATTTTTTTAATAGGGTTACTCAATTGGCTCATTCAAGATCCTTGTAAACAGACTATCTTGTTTCAGCAATATATTTGACAAAACACCTTATATTTTTGTGGATTAGATGGAGAGTTAGAGATATCAGAATTAGGTGAGCTTATGATAAAAATATCAGGCATATTCAGAGAGCCTTGTCTATTATTTATTAATTTTCCAATACAAATTTGAACAGAAGCCGAGTCTATACCACCGATTCTCTCTAGATATTTTATATACATATCACTGTGTGTTCAGTATTTTTGTCAACAATTTAGATGAAGGCATACATCACAAACGTTTCAGACTTAAGGATATTTTTATGATAGATGACAGAACCTATATTTCAATTTTATGGGCTTGGGTCAATAAGCCAAAACCAATCAGAAATTTAACAAGGATGAAAGCAAAATCTGGCATGTGGCTTCAATCAATTCATATTCACATAATGGAAGTTGTGAGAATTACCACAATTCATTGAAACCAACCAGGTTTGTGTGGTAAACCACAAATTTAGGGCAAGCTATTAATTCAATGTAGTTACCACAAAAGCTAATAAATGTGAAGGTTCTTAATGGAATTATAGAGCCTAGATAACAGAACTTTAATTTCAAACACCTTGAGGACCAAGCAGGATATGCAATTATGCAAAATATGTAGGGATGGGATAATAGAGAATGGTGAGACTGCAGTAACTGGAGAATATATGCTCTTGCTAATCTTTTTTTTTCCATGTGAATACCAGGCTGTCTGAAGAACATAAGTGTTTAGGTTGAAATTGATCTGAATTTTCAGATTCAGGCCAAGGTCTTCTATAAGTAGATTAAATTACACCCTAGATCTAGATAACACACTATAAGAATAACATGGAGAAACCCTCATTTAAAATATACGAAAACCATAACATGGATTTGGAAATATAATAAAAAATAATCAAGGGAATTTACAATTCTTAGGCTAGTGATGAGAAAAGAAAGATATGATAGTCATCTTCATATAGTTGATGTATCAATCATATGCAAAATAAAACAATTACTTTAGTCAGAATTAGGATTAATAAATGGAAATATTCAAGACACAACTTTTAATCTTATAAGAACTGCCTGAAAACCGTAACAATAAAAATTGTAACAAAATGATACCGAAAGCTAAGAAACTGATTCATAAAGCATATCTAAGAATACTTTGGAAAGTGTTTCTGTATCCTGAAAAAAATGTTTAAAGATTCTGGTCTCAATCTTTCTGATAAAAAGATCAAATTTGTTTCATCAATAGTTACTGCCTTCCATATAAAAGGATTTAGCTTAAGTTCACATTCTTTTTGCCATGTCAAGAATGAAAGACTAGTAAGAAAAGTATTTGAGGCAAAATTATATAGGACAATGATTTTATATATAGTTAAGAAAAGGTAATTTCATATGTTTTATATTTATATGTACAATATACTAGCCACATTAAAATGTCTGTGATCATTTTAATGGTTGCTGTATTTAATTTGAAAAGCTAAAATATTCATGCCTGCCTCTAATTTTGTTTAGATTTTATTTTAACGCTAATATGTAAAACTTAATTTTAGCCAATATAATTAAAGAAGCAACACTGAATATGAGATCTGAGAGAGATTTTATACATTTTAAACTATATAAAACATCCCCTGTTATAAGGGGTTCTTTGTTTCCTTAAAAGCAATATAAAATATCATATTTTGAAACTCAGAGAATATTTGCCACTGGTTAATTTAATGTCCAATTTTCATTTTATTTTAAATGCATCTCCCCATGAACATAAGCAGCCACCTTTACCAGTGACTTTGCTTTTAATAATCACTTAGTAGGAGTCAGAGCAAAATTAGCTACTGAAAATATAAATATTAAACTACTTTGATATCAAGTTTTCACTCAAATATCAAAAATCTAGTTAAATAATTCTCAAAATCATTTCAACAATAGTTATATTTAGTTGAGATTTGATTCCAATATATTTAAATGATTAAACAATTCTATTCTCTTTTCTACAGAGCTCTGGGACTATAAAACTCTGTTTATTACCATGGCAACTAGTGTGAAAAATCAAGTAAAGGTAGGCAGAGATGATTCTTTTACTTAAACACAATAAAGTGAACTGAACATTAAATACTCTAATGCACCAGGACAATTTATTCTGAAATTCATCTTCTCTCTGAACCATCTAAACAGGAATTTTAAAAGGGTTTTGAAATGAGAGACTGATCCTAAGTTATTTCTGTATCATTTTAACCTCTCTTGCTAGATTAATTGTTCTCAAGGTCTGCTGGTACTATGAAAAGGAGTGCTTTCTCTTTGGCATGGACAATAATAGAAAGCCTCCTATAATCTGATTAGTCATATTATTCAGCCAGTGTATCACAAGAGTGGTCTCTAAAAGATGCCTCTGGATGGTTAGAGAGCACACTGACGTTTGCAGAGAAGAGTTGTGGAAAGAGAATGAGCAAAATAACACATTTACCCTGGGAAAAGCTGCCATACCGCACAATAATCATAATTCAACAAGCAAACATGCCCCTTTCTTAGCACATTGGTCACCAGAAACATATAATTTAATATGGCCTCTTCTATATTTCTTTATTTTTCTATTCCTATGAAATTTGGGAACTACTGAATGAACTGTGTGATCCTTAAACTGGGTAGTAGTTTTTAAAGGAAACAATGCCAAAGTCTTCTAAAATTGCGACCTCTCTGGTGTTAACTCAGCTGGCGTTAGCTGACATGAGAGAACACAGGCTCTCCCCAGGCAGTTTAAGCTAAATGTACTCTTAAATACATTTAGAATGCTTTATGAATTCAATGCTTTCTCAGACATTCTGTGGAATGGTGAGAAAAATTAAAATGTCAGAGAAAGAAAAACTGCCAAAGAGGAAATGATTTTAACTTCTCCCGGATCTTCTAGAGAAGGTCTGGGCATGCGAGAGTTGTCAGCTGCACAGATTGTCCTGCTATAATCAAGACCCCTCCAAAAATGAAGATGGAAAATTTGTAATAGATATGACTAACCGTCCATGAGTAACTTACAACATATGCATGTGGTGCTATTTTTTGCTCATTTATTCATATTCAGCATCTGTTTAATACCTACTATTTTTGAAGCAATTTAAATATTTAAGCATGGGTGACACATCTATGAAGGATACATTTTGATATAAGTAACTTTGTACATAAATAGAAATGCATATGGGTGTACTCTATTTCCAAAAGATTTGAAATATATAAATGTATTGAATATATGATAGACAACCACATCTCCGCCTGCACAGAAATTGGTGATAGAGGCAACTCTGGCAGATAAATCATTAGGAATACCAGAAATAATAAAATAGGTGTAAAGAACAACCACAAATTAATTAAATCTGTTCTTTACAGCATATCAATACAGAAATTATACTGGATTATTGCTAAAAACAAATAACTAGAATAAAATATAATTTTAATGAAATCACAATTAATATAGTTCTATAGGGAGCTGTCACTATAGCTAGAACATTTTTATTTGTATGTGTATTTCAATAATGCTTTCTATGTAAATATAAATAGGTGTATTTTATATACCACAGAAGGTGTTGAAAAAAGGTTGCACCTTTAAAAGGATAATCTAAATTATTATAGTTCTTTTTAATAGTGTTTATTATATAGTCTATCATACAGATATATATGGAAACTTTAAACAAATTATTTCATCAGTAATGACTCATTAATACTAGTTATTTATTATTTATACTATTTCTAAACTCTAAAATCTACAATGCTGGATAACAACTGTAGATTCATGGAATACTATCAGACTAAATTTATCTTCAGCAAATGAAATAAACTTCATTAAATAAGGGGAATGAATACCTTTATTTTCGGATTAGTTGGAATATTTTCTTCCAACACTAGCATCATTCAACCATAGGAAATAGATTGCATGGTGGGGGATTTGGGATAGGCACGAAGAGGCACTTCCTATCTGCAAGTTAATAATTATGCTTTATGGCTTGACGGGCCAACGATAGGTGTATATATAACAGTCACTTTCTGTCCTAAAACTCTAAGTTTCTGATAATGCAATCAGGCTGCATGAAATTGTTTTTTACACAATATCATATAATTTCAGAGATGTCCTATTTTATTGAGAGAAGAAATTATCAAAATGTGAAGCTCTAAAAATAGTGGCTTATAATTGAAAGGCTAATTCTCTCTTAATTGTAGGTATGCTACAGTGCCACTATAATTAGGAATGATCAGCAACTCCAAAATGAGTCAGACTCTATCATTCAGTTTTTATAAGAATGTACATCGGTTCCCCAAGCAGGAAACCACAGAAAATGAAGACGTGCACTCATTTTTCTCACATCTCTTGGTGGTTACGGGATTGTTCTCCATTTACTCTCTCTTTCTAGAAGAATAAAGTAAATATTCCATTAATGTTTAATTTGCTGAGTATCACTGAAGGAAAGTATATTTTAAATTAATGGAAAATTAACAGACAAAATTGAGCTTCTAAAGCTATCACATACTCACTGATTTTACTAAAGTAATAGTAACATAAACTCACTTGCTGTTATTTACCTGAAATCTGAAAATATTTTAGACTTTAACTAAACAACTGATATCATCTTAGTGCAAAACAGATCCATATAAACTAGATGAAATATTCATCTTATAAATCGATATAAGCTTCTTTTATCTTAAAGATATATTTTTACAAAACAATTAATTAATATTGAGTCAAAAGATCAGTAGTTCAAAATTCCAAATTCTATTTTAGAATTGATCATTCATTTCTTTTTTTTTTTTTTTTTTTTTGAGTTGGAGTCTCACTCTGTCACCTAGACTGGAGTGCAGTGGCCGCTCCCTGCCACCGCAGCCTCGACCTGCTGGGCTCCGGCGATCCTTCCGCCTCAGCCTTCCAAGTAGCTGGAACTACAGGCGTGTGCTACCACGCCTGGCTAATTTTTTGATTTATTGTGGAGATGAGGTCTCGCCAAGTTGCCCAGGCGGGTTTCGAACCCGCGGGCTCAGGCGATCCACTCACCTCGGCCTCCCAAAATGCTGGGATTACAGGCTGAGCCACCGAGCCTGGCCAAGGGAATATGGTTTTAAAGGCAGACACACAATTAAATAAAAATGTGCCAGAGGTATGAATAGACATTTCATAACAAGAGATAACGGAAAACAAACATTTCACAATACATGTAAGTTGTTTGATGCAAATAAAAACAGAAATGATATACCATTTTACACACATCAGTTTTACAGAAATTTAAAGTCAACATCACAAATGTTAGAATGGTATTAGCAAACATTTTTTTTAAAAAGCTGATGAGGTTAGAAATGAATCCAATCATTTGGAGAAAATTGGGCAATATATAAAAAAATTGAAGCCGGGCTCGGTGGCTCAGCCTGTAATCCCGCGCTTTGGGAGGCTGAGGTGAGTGGATTGCCTGAGCCCGCGGGTTCGAGTCCCGCCTGGGCAACTTGGTGAGACCTCATCTCTACAGTAATTCAGAAAAGTAGCCGGATGTGGTAGCGCGTGCCTGTAGTTCCAGCTACTTGGAAGGCTGAGGCGGAAGGATCGCCAGAGCCCAGCAGGTTGAGGCTGCAGTGGCTGGGAAGCGGTCACTACACTCCAGTCTGGGCGACAGAGTGAGACTCCAACTCAAAAAAAAAAAAAAAAAATTAAAATAGACATAGCCTCACTATGACACATTTATTTCACTTCTAGGTATGTTTATATCCCTAAGAAACACTCAGCATTTATAAAAAGATGTATATCTGAAAGTTCATAGCTTCATTGTTTATAGTAGTAAAAATTGAAATCAACCCAAGTGTCCCATTCAAGTGAAAATGGATTTATTAATTAAGATATATTCAAACTTAAAGCAAAAGACATAAATACATGTATATTTATTGTTAAAACAAATATGTATGTGTATCTATATGCATAGATTTAAAAAACAGTTTTGGGGGAAATGGGAAGTTTAGAACAATTCAGGACATGATACCATTTACTTAAATTATAAATACATGAAGTAAGTTCATATATTTTGGAATGTACACATTCAATTAAAGTATAAGCTAATGGAATTTGATGAAATACTTATTTTTTTGATCTTTGTGTTATTTTCTTATTTGATTTGATTGCCTGTGGGTAGAAAGTGAACAAGATTATGGAAGAAACATATTTTTAATCTATAATTTTTTAAAGCAAATATGTAAACATGTTATACTGTTAATTCTGGGCAGTAAGAACACATATGTGCCATTTATACATCTACAATTTTTTAAGATAAAAAATCCACTATCTAGACAATTAAAACTCTTTTGTGTTCTGTATCAGGCTTGCTGACTGCCAGTTTGACCACTGGAACCCACAACACAGTATAGGAAGACACATTGCCCTCCTGAATGAAAGATCAAGGAGTGAAGGCTAGAACAGAGTGGGCTTGCAACCAAATTTTCTGCTTAGTACACGGCATTGGGGAAGTCCTCCAGGATCATCTTTTGTGAATGAGAACTTTCAGTAAATTATATTAAAAACAAACCCCCTCAAAACTTAATCATTTGGAAAATCTGCTGGGGCAAGGAGAAAATGGATGCTAGAATGGCATCTGAAGGATTAGGTTTGAGTCTCATTTTTGCATTAGTATTATTGTCACCTTAAAATGTACCACGATTTGCTTAGCCCCTCACCTGTTGATGGACATCTGGATTGCTTTCAGTATTTGGTTATTACAAATAAAGTTGTCATAATAAAAAAAGTATCTTTTAACCTACTTGAACTTCATTTTACTTATTTGTGAAATAAGAAATAACTCCCACCTCAAAAGAATTTGGGAAGATTGGATTGATTCACGCATAATTCTTTTATCTCTTTTAGGATTTATAATTTGTAAGTGAAAGAATACTTATGAGAATATACTAAATATTTCTTTAATAACAGCATTTGTTTTGATGTCACCCAAGATTTTCCTTATATTTTCTTTAAAAGATTGTTACTGTGAAATCTCAGTGTAGATTAGTGTAACAAATATTATGTGCTATAATATGAACAAATAAATGTTTTATATAGATGAAGTAGTATTGGCATTAACTATGGCAATTAAGACTTAAAATGGAGATAAAATATTTTAGGATTGTCTATAACATTTATTTATCAAATACAGTTTTAATTTTTACGTAATGTAATCTAAACTAGTTCTTCATTATGATACCAGTTAGTCTGTTTTAGAATTACGTCATATCATGCTAGTCACTAGCAGCTTCTCTATATTCCATCCTTCTCTGGAACAGAGCAGTAAATTCTTTTTTGTGCCCTCTTTTTTCTAAATTGATAGTTGAGCTAAATTTTTTGCTAAGCATTAAAAAATAATAAATAATGACTATGTCTTTAAATTGAGAAATTAGACAACAAGAATGAAACAGTTATCTGGTGAAAATGCCAGCCAAAAAGAGCATTATCTATTCCTTTAAAAAAAAAACCAGCCATTTAATTGCATTTTTCTCCCTCCTCATTTTGCTGATGTCTCTTACTTTCCTTATAAGGGAAGATATATTAAGAGCATAACTGTATTTTTAAAAAGATTTCTGATGTATCTTTCTTTTAAAAAAGTAATAGTTCTTTCATTGACTCAAAGATAAACTACAATTGTGATGTTTTCCTTTCTCAGTTTTTATCAAGTTAAAAATAGGCTACAGAGTGTGAAATTGCCTAATTTTATAAGCTTTCCCATGTGGGTTTCCTTTAACTATTTTAATGTACATTTTGCTAACCAGGTTTCTCTTCATCTCTGCAATCTTATAAATGGCACAAGATGACGGGTGTTTATAATATTGATGATTATGTTTGAAGCATATATTTTTGTGCTTGGGTGTATATAGGAAAAATCATAATGTATCATCTTACAGATAACCACATCCTGATTATTTGGATAGGGAGATGTAAAAATAAATGCTGAGTTTAAATACACACATTTAATGGTTTAAAGTCATGCTTGTAGCCAGTTAACCAAAAGGCCAAGTTCCTAAATATGGCATTTGGTACACTAATGAAAACAAACACCCTGGCACCTGCCACACAAAGGGCATTTGATTAACTAGTTGAAACTTGATTGCTACAAAAATAGAAACAGAGGAAATTATAGGGAGGAAAGGAAAAGACTAGGTTCAGCCCATTTTCCTATTTTGTTGATAGTGGATAAATATAACCTATGATATAAAAATCTCCTTGGCCCCATGTACACTCCAGATCACTGAACAGAAAGAACACTCTAAGATGTTCATGGACTGTGGGGAAGTATTTGAATTTTTTTTCAGCGTATCAGTCACTTGTATAGCGCATTTTCTGAGTAGTGAGGAGTTTCAAAAGTGACAGTGGACATGAATCTGCCTTATATGATTAGCTGTGAATGTTCTTCAGTTTTAGTCAATTGACCTCTTATGTGCTTTCACTTTTTAAATAATGCTGCTGAATAAATAAGTATCTTACATTGTATAAGATCTTAAGCTCTATTTCAAAGATTTTTCATATGTAAGATCTCATTATGTCCTGAAAGTATCCTCCCAACTGGCTGGAGTGATGGTAGATAGAATAAGGTGGGAGGTATAAAATTTTGTCATTTAAGTTTGGGATATACTCGTATATTTCTTTAGAACAGTGAGAGCTCATATTGACATATATGAAAGTCTACCAGTTAAAAAAAATTATATTTAAACCAGAGTTTAAAGAGAAGCCTGTTAAAATGAAGATGTTTTCTTTTTTTTCTGATTTTTAATTTTAAAGATGTAGGGTATTATTCAGGGTTAGGTATACAAATGTTCATTATGCAGGTACCCTTGTTGATGAGGTGTGCCCACCCCCCGACAGTTTCCCACTACTGTCAATCCCTTTCTTATAGTATTAGGATAATTGTTCAAAGTCTGCTTACAAGTGTGAACATGTGGTACTCAGTTCTTTGTTCCTGTGATAGATCACAAAATATTATAGACTCAAAGTCCATTAGAGTGTTTTCATTTCTAAGAATCATCGTGGGCCAGGCGCGGTGAATCAAGCCTGTAATCCCAGCACTTTGGGAGGCCGAGGTATGGGGAGTGCCTGAGCCCAGCAGGTCGATGCTGGGGTGGCCATGAGTGTGTCACTGCACTCTAGCCTGGGCAATGGAGTGAGAATCTGACTCAAAAAAAAAAAAAAAGAAAAAAGAATTAGTTCAGCACTGAGTCATCCTTACTGTGAAAAAAATCTCTTAAGTGGGTTTAGGCAGAAGAAAAAGAGAATAACTAATATAAAAAGAAATAAAACTGAAATGAGGGAAGGCGTTGAAGTTAGAGATGGTTAAGCTGAAAAAAAGAAGTAATGTGCGGCAGCATCTGACATAATGAACTTTTTAACTAATAAAACTTTTAAACTATCTGCATTTGAAGGCTGGTGTTGAGAAAACAAATAAACAAACAAGCAAAACTTAGGTAATTAAGAAAATTTTTCTTCAACTTGAGACTGTTATTAATATCTGACTTATCAATAGTTGATTCAAACATTAGAAATTCAGAAAGGCACTGTGGGTAAATCTTGATACTGTCTAGGAATTTTTTATTTACTCTAATATCTATATTGAAAATACTAAAAAGAGAGTCATACATAATAGAGTCACTCCAACCTCATTTCAACAAAAATTAAAAATAAAAAACTTAAAAGATTTAGAAACTAATTCGACTGTTTCTTTTTCTGTACTTTTGCTTCCTATTGTTGCAGAGCACAAACATTTAAAGGAGATTTGACAGGATATTTTATAAAGGAGCCTTAGTTCTGACACCATGAAATGACAATGTGCGCCTGCCCATAACACTGTCTACAATCTTCTTTTTCTGAAATGATGGTGGTCTCTTAGGTCAGTTGTGGGTCAGCTTGGCCCCAAAGTAAATCTGTAAAGCACAGTAAAATCTTCAGTTTATCCTTCACCTCACTCCATTAAGTTCCAGTCACTCAAAAAAGTAGATGGCATAATGACAAGAATTTTTTTAATTTTAGAAGAGGGTCTAAAAGGGACAATACCTAACACAAAGTCTGTGTAGTTAGCTGCAGTAGAAAGAGAGTTGATGTGGGAGGTTTGAGACTCAGGCTTTTTATTGGCTCTGTTGTTATTTAATGATGTGCTATTTAATGATGTTGGACAAACATTTTCCTCTCTAGACCAAACAAAAGGTGGCTGGTCTAACTGATCTCTAATGTTGCTTCTAACTTAAAGTTCATTGGCGAAGTTGGTCCTTTCCTGATGAAAATGCAAACACTTTCATCTAGGTAACGATAATAGTTGATGCAGGTATAGGTATAATAGTTTATAGGTATAAATAGGTATAATAGTTTTGGATAATAGTTTAAGATAATTGATTTGATTAGTTCCTCAAATCAGCTGGAAGCTATGCAAAAGACTGTATCTAAGCTGGACATAAATATTGTCCCTAAGCATTTATTATTTTTTTAATTATTTCTAGCTGAAAAAAAGTGCCTCCAAATCTCTGATTTTAAAATATCATTTATGGTAAGAAATTCCATTTTTCAGATGAATGCTAAAAAAGAAAATATTAAGTTATGCCATGCTATTAAAAATTAATTATGACATGCTATCAAGCGTAAGACATTCCAATTTTAGAGATGTTAAATATGAGGCAGAATTGGCAGAATTGACAAAAAAAGGTATATATGTTTACTTTCAAATATTTATTTGTTTACTTGTTTTTTTTAACTATTCTCTTTTTTTAATCAGGTGTAAGTCATTATGTTCATTCCCTTACTCTTTCAAAACAAAAATCATTAGAATGGAGGTTCTAGATGTTTTACAGTAAAGTTATGATCTTTTGGGCTCAGAAAAGGAAAGAATGGTGTGATATTTAAACTGATGATCAGATACACATTTTTATTCATTTATTTATTTTTACTTTTATTTATTTATTTATTTAGTTGGAGTCTCTCTCTGTTGCCCAGACTGGAGTGCAGTGGCACGCTCCCAAGCCACCAGAGCCTCGACCTGCTGGGCTCTGGCGATCCTTCCGCCTCAGCCTTCCAAGTAGCTGGAACTACAGGCGTGCGCTACCACGACCGGCTAATTTTTCGATTTATTGTAGAGATGAGGTCTTGCCAAGTTGCCCAGGCAGGTCTCGAACCCGCGGGCTCAGGCAATCCACTCACCTCAGCCTCCCAAGGCGCTGGGATTACAGGCTGAGCTATCGAGCCCGGCAGATACACATTTTTAAAATCACATAATTATTATTAATAATTTTTAAATATCTGATTGAGTATACTCCCTTGTATTTGGAATTAACTGTCTGTCTGTCTTTCAAGATCAAATAATCATTTGAACATTTTTCTCAGCAATCACAAATCTTAATATTAGTGGATACTAAATTAGTGAATACAAAAATAGGATCTTTTTGGGTGCAGGGATAGGGTGATGGGGTATTACTCTGTCACTCAGGAAAGAGTGCAGTGGCATTACCTCCCAAGTAATTGGGACTACATTTTTTTGGCAGCAAAACAGGATCATAACATAGATCCTTGCTATGTTGTCTAGGCTGGTCTTGAACTACTGGCTCAAGTGACATTTCTGCCTCAATCTCTCAAAGTGCTGGGATTACAGACATGATGCACTTTGGCTAGCTGGAAGTTTTGATAATAAGAATTATCGGATATCAGAAGCCTCACCAATGTCACATGTATATATCCTCATATGTACATATGTTTTTCATGTTGTTATTCCAAAAATCCTCTATGAATTGATGCATATTTTAAAAATAAAACTCGGACGGGCTTGGTTTCTCAGTCTGTAATCCTAGTACTTTGTGAGGCCGAGGCAGTGGACTGCCTGAGTCTATGAGTTCTAGACCCACTGGGGAAACTTGGCGAGACTTCATCTCTACAATATATCAAAAATTAGTCCGGTGTGGTAGCGCGCGCCTGTAGTTCCAGCTACTTGGAAGGCTGAAGCGGAAGGATCGCCGGAGCCCAGGTCGAGGTTGCGGCGGCTGGGAGCGTGCCACTGCACTCCAGTCTGGGTGAAAGAGTGAGACTCTAACTCAAAACTAACACAAAACAAAACCAAAACCAAAAAAATTTTTCTCGCAATAAATAAATATTCAACATCAGAAAACGATTCTGTGACGGTGAAGAAAAAACTCATGATCAGACTTGAAGGATGACAATAAATGTCCTTGCTGTGCTATTGGCCTGGAGGCCTTTAGCAAGACTCTTAATCTGTCTAAACTATCTAATAAAACTTATTTTATTATTTTACAAAATTTGAATTAATTAATTTTGGTTCATTTAAAATTATTTAGCTAATCTACAAATAGCACAAATCATAGAATTGCCTGAAAGTTGCCAAGTAAGAATAATAAACCTATTTAATTTTATATTTGATATTATTTACCAAAAATATATGAAGATATGAATTTATAAAAATCTCACTACATCATTTTAATTTTTTTTAAAGATAAAAACTTTGTGATGAGAACTCTAAAATGTTGCACGTAAACATTTTGTAAACTATAAGATAATGTGAGAAGATTAATCACATGTTATAAAAGTGATAATTATGAAGCTGAAGGCGGGTCTTTGAAGCTGAATTCTTCCAGCAAACATAAAACTTACACTCAATAACCACTTAGAGAATTTGGAGCCATTTATAGACACAACCTGCAAAACTTACATATAACAAAATCAAAGGATAAATTATAGTTTATCATTACATAGTAATCTTTACATCTTAATAAGTAACAATATTTGAATAAAGTTTTAAAGAAGGTTTTCTTCTAGTTTTCTTTGATGTGTGAAGCAACCTGATCATTGAGACACCTGCTGAAATGCAAAGGCTGAGACTTCATGCCTTTGGGGTTGCTTCCTTATTGAAACCGATTCCACAGTCTTTGGTGAGTTTGGTCCCATAAAGAAAATAACTGAGTGTGTCTGTGGCACTTAAAACTTTAGAATGGAAAACAGTTAAGAATCCTCATAAACTCAAATAAGAGATGTAAAATCACTGAGGATTTTAACCCAAGAACAATTGAAAATAGCTTGTGGCTGGTAGCGTCTGTCACTAACATACATCTCACTTATTTTATACCATAAAAGTTGTATCTGAGAAATATTCATTGTGCTTAGCCACTTAATTAACATTTTCCTTGTGAGATTTGTTATTTTTAATAAACTGTGTAAGGTAAGGTAAGACTCAAAAATTTAACATTTCTCTCTCTCTCTCTCTTTTTTTTTTTTTTTGAGTCAGTGTCTAACTCTGTCGCCCAGGCTGGAGTGTAGTTGCACACTCATGGCCACCACAGCCTGGACCTGCTGGGCTCAGATGAGCCTTCTGCCTCAGTCTTCCGAGTAGCTAGAACTACAGGTGTGCACCACCATGCCTGGTTAATTTTTTGATTTATTGTAAAGACGAGGTCTTGTCAAGTTGCCCAGACTGGTCTTGAACCCCTGAGTTCAGGCAATCCTCTCACCTCTGCCTCCCAAAGTGCTGGGATTACAGGCTTGAGCCACTGCGTCTGGCCAACATTTAAAAAAAAAAAAATTAAAATACTAGGAATGTGTTCTTCCCATTTCTCATTGCTCTTCAATTGGTAGTAGTAAATTTTCCATAGTCACAAAACTAGTTAGAAAAAGAGCCAGAAAAACAACTTAAATTTTCAGACTCCCAGTTTCATGCTCTTTCAAGTATAACTTATTTGTGTAAGTGTAAAACATTTTTCCATCTCCAAAACAAATTTTTTATAAAGCAAGATTTTTATGGATGAGGTGTTCTTAATGTGGCAGACACCTGTATTTTAAAATGACTTTCCCTGAACACAACAAAATCAGGAAAAATGATAATTTACTAGTACATGTGTTAACTGATTTTATTCTATTTGGCACCATTTTTGCTCTTTTAAAGACACTTTTGAGCCGAGCTCGGTGGCTCAGCCTGTAACCCCCCGCTTTGGGAGGCTGAGGTGAGTGGATTGCCTGAGCCTGTGGGTTCGAGACCCGCCTGGGCAACTTGGCGAGACCTCATCTCTACAATAAATCAAAAAATTAGCCGGTCGTGGTAGGGCGCGCCTATGGTTCCAGC